>VDFB02352186.1:0-17255 GCA_007258455.2 Sequoia sempervirens | reverse complement strand
TTATCCTTCTAATAATTTGGAGACATTTCCATATACATTTCATTTCACCATGGCCCTAGATTTAAATTCTTTTTGAATATGGATACAATAGAAATGTTCTTGGGAACATAAACAAGGAATTAAGTCCTAGTAAAATTGGTGCGACACTTTTTCTATAGTGGGTTTAGGTTATTGGCCTTCTCCTGTATTTACACCCCGTCCATTATTTGATGTCTATGCTTTCTTCTTTTCAAAAAGTGCACCTTTACCACATCAAAAAGGATTACTTCCTACTCCATCCACTACTCCTCCATCTAAAAAAGATCATGTCTTGTCGAGGCTTTTAAAATCCCACTTGGTCACTCTTCCTCCTACATGCAAGAAATTTATTAAACACATTCAACCAATACTTTCTTTATGTGCATATCATCAAGTGCTCAGCTAGTCCACTAATGAATGTTGAACCTTACAAACTTAAATATAACACTTTCTCAGCATCTATTGCATTGCTCTTTCTCATTATTCACCTATATCTTCTTTAAAAGATATGTGCTATTGAGGATCATTTATGTCTGGTTCATTATTCTCCCTCTATTATGATGCTTAAATTATTTAAATTATCTTTGTCATAATATGAGAAAACTATCTAAATCATTATGTTGAGGTTCCTTTTTATGACATGAGATCACCTATATCATCATATTGTATTAACATCTATCATTGTTATCACTAGTACATAGTGTAGAGTCCACCTCTATCAAGTACTTTCATCTATTGTGGTGTTCCCCATTATGTGGCATGCATAGAAATCTTTATATGCTTATTTCCATTCATAGTGGTAAAATATTAGGTGCAACCATATTCTCTTGTAGTAACAACACAACCTTATTCAACATTATTGTCCTTACCTATATTCTATGGGGCATGGAAAACTTGTTTTGGTGGCTTGCAATGTTCCTACTAGACCCCCCTCTTCTTTCTTCCCTTTTCCATTACCTTAAAATAATTTCATACCATACATGCCAATATTTTAAGGGGGAATAATTCTAATTGCATATACATCTACACATGTACATCCACATTATTCACATGCTGCCTATAGTGTTGGTAGCTTATAAGCCACCTAGAAATGGATTTTTCTAGCTCACAAACCTATATAGAATAATTTTTGGTAGCATATGAACCACCTAGTAACAAAATTTTCTAGCTCATGTACTCTTCACATAGCCTAATTTAGTGGCATAAAGTCACCTAGAAATATCCCTTTCTAGCTTGTGGGATTCATATGGACCGACATTTTACACCTCTTGTGGTCACCCAACAACCCAATTTTCCAATGCTTGTGATCCATGAGGATATTGTATGATTTACATGACCCTTACCAATATAAAAAGATAAAATTTGAGTCATGTATTATCTTCTTGAAACAATCTATTGAATCATTACATTTTTTTTACCATGTAAGAATTCCTCTATTTGTTGTTTCTTTTGTTGTCTATGCATTTTGGTCCAACAATGAAAAGTATTGAGGTAACTTCCACATCAATTTATCTTTCACTTTCTTGACTCATTTTTTTTCTTTTTGTTATGTGTCTTCCTCTTTTGTATATGTGTTATTTATGTTTCCATATTTATATGTTTGTGATGTTCTAACATAGTGGTTTTATATCCCCTGTTTAGGGTAAATCTGGGAAAAGGAAATTGATTAAGGAAGTGGGCTATACAACATATAGTGATGATGTGGAGGTGATTGTTCCTTCAAAGGGGAACAAAGACAAAAATGATTTTTATGGGGAAGCTTCCTCTCCTCCCCCTACGTCTAGACTTGTGCAGGATCCTGAGGAGGGAAGTCAGAAGAGAAGGGTTTTGAAGAATTTCCCTTTCTCTGTGGCTGGTGGCTTCCATGGTGAGGATGCTCTGAGCACTATCATTGGGTTCCTAAGTAGAAGGATAGAGCTGTGGGTGGTGATCAAGCTGCGGGAACTAAGAAAGCAGACGCTGAGAGGATTCAGAAGAGGTTGGCTACTGCGGCGCAAATTGTTGATTCCATTCATAGGATGAAGTCTCCTGTCACTGCTGCTAAAGGTAAGGATGCCTCTGAGGATAAGGTCCATGAGAGTTCTTCTAAAGAGGATGTTGTTGTGGGAAATCTCATTGAAAATTTTGATAGGGAGGATCTTTCTGATGTGTTGGGTTTGGCCCGTGACAGTGCCAATGTTCTTTTTAAACTTTTTAAATGGTTTTTTCATGAGATTAATAGGACTAATG
The DNA here is from genome assembly GCA_007258455.2 of Sequoia sempervirens. NCBI lineage: Eukaryota > Viridiplantae > Streptophyta > Pinopsida > Cupressales > Cupressaceae > Sequoia > Sequoia sempervirens. Next base: position 15,008 of record VDFB02352186.1, on the reverse strand, counting down.
TTCACATTAGAAGCATTGCTTGCAAGGCTGAGGATCCTACAATCCAGAGCCAAATTGATAATTTAATGGCTGGTCTCAATACTGTTGCTAATATTGTGGCAGAGGAAACCATCAATTTGAAATAGAGTATGGAGGTTAGAATGCTCTCCCTTGAGGAGAAAATTGACAAAATTTGGAATATGGTTATGAAGAGTGGAGAAGATCCTAAAGTCCTGACTAGGTTGGACTCTGTGAAGGCTTTTCCCCCTAATAAGAGAAAGAAAATTTTGTCTGGTGATGATATGGTTGTTGAGGGTAACCTGATTGGGGAGGATTATGTTGTTGCTAAGGGTGTTGCTAAAGGTTTTGTTTTGAGTTGTGAGGTTAAAACTGGTGGGCCTGGGGTTAAGACTAGAAATAGACTAAAAAATCAAGCTGTGGCCTTGGGTTTGGAGGTTTCTGATAATGGGGTTAAGGGACAAAAGCTTGTTGCTAGTGAGATGGAAGCTATTGAAATTCTAGACAATATGTAGTGGTGTGTGTCATTTTTTGGCTGGTGGTTTGCTATCGTTGGGTTGATGGTTGTTTCTTGATGTTTCCTTTTTGAGTCAGTCATTCCTTTTTGTATTGGGTTCCGGGCCCCTTCAAAACCTATTTTTTACCTCTAATCAAAACATAGTGGTTTTGTAGGTTTATATTTCTTTACATTACTTATCTCATGGAAGTTTTTATTGTCTAATGTATTTGTTTCAAAGGTTCTTAGACTCAAGGCATCACCCTACTTGAATAACTCTACTTCCTTTATAATATTTTTTTTGGGTCCCATGATGTTATTTAATTTTCAAAATTTTATTTTTCTACTTTAGTATTGATGCAGGATCATCCACGATTGTTAGCAATCTTGCATCAACCAAAAAGATTAAACTTTTATGTTGGTTTGGTTTGGATAATGTTTTGAGAAATAAGTTGAAAATATTAGGCCAAAAATTAGATTTTAAATAGTTGGTCTAATTTGTGTTGCAAATGATGTAATGGGAGATAGTGTAGGAATGCATTTTAAAGTTTTGAAAACAAAGGAAAACTTGGGAATGGGTTTTTTGGGAGTTACCATTTGTGGAAGCTCATTTAAGACTCCTCAACCGTAGCATGCAAAATTTGGGCACCCATATTGAGTTTGAAGTGCTTTTTCAAAATGGGTACCTGTTTGTGAGGAGTGGAGAATTCTAGTTGCCAACTATAAGGGGTAAAAGTGGAAGAGGATAAACAATCAATAATTCAATCAAAGAACTCAAAAAAAGAGATCAAAAACCACTTACCAATGAGATTATATTGCAAATCAAGCCAAGAATTCAAACCCTAATGTCAGCATAATCAAACATTATTAAAATCAAAACAAGAACAATCTCACCATCCCATTGTTGAAGAGCTTGGTGTTGTATGGTGTTTGATTGCTCAAACACTTGAAGCCTCCATGATTGCTAGAAAAATATTGATTGAATATGATGCAAAGATGACCTAGATGCTCAAGATGAATGCTCTCAACTCAAGAATCAAATTGACATGACTTAGCTACGAAAATTCTAGGTGATGATTGTGAAGGATTGATGGTTATTTTATAGATTTTAGGAAATTAAATCAAGGGTCAAGATTGAGATTCAATGCCCACAAAGAAGGGTTGAGATTGATCCTCAACACCCACAAATGAGAGTGAATCAAGGAAGATCAAGGGATGTGATTAGTTAGAACTCAAAATATCTCCACCATTTTAGGAAAATGGTTAGAATATTTTAGATCAAGGGTGGAGATTAGATTTGAAGATCAAGGGCTAGAAATGGTTGAGACAAGTTAAGTCAAGATATTTTGAAAAGGAAATTAGGATAATTAAATAATTAGAAATTATTTAATTATGGAGGATAGTTTTATTCCTTGCATACATGCCCCAACTTTTGCTTGGAAAATTTGGGGACCGCCTCTATTTTCTTTCATTTCGTTGGTTTGTTTTGTCGTGGTCGTACTTTGTCATTATGGTTTTCATCCTTTCTCGTGCCTTGTTCATTTTCTTTGTCTTTGTCGGATTCAAGTTTCAAACCAGAACTTGCACTATACACTTTTGGAAAGTTCAAGTTCTCATTTCTATCCCGACTCCAATCTCTATTTGCTTGTCGTCATTGTTTTGACAAAATAGGGTTGCGGGATGGAATTGACACCTGACACCTTTCGAGGTTTCAAGTTCTGGTTCTGCCCCAACTCCGATCTTCGTTTCCTTGGTGTTCCTTTTGTTTGGTTCGGGTTCGGGTATCGGACCGGAACCAGAACAAGGAACCTTTCCAAGGTTCTTGTTCCTAGTTTCGTCCCGATCCCAATTCCCCACTTTTTTTCACATCGTTTTATTTTCATCTTCGCCTTTCATTCATTTTTTTGTTCATTTTCATTGTCTTGTTTGTATGTCTTCATCCTTGCCTCGTCGTGTCGTTTGTCCGTTTTCTGGTTGTTGTTTAGTTTCCTCTGTTTCTTCGTCTTTCGTTTCTTGTCGTCATTGGTTTGGTTTTTATGTCACTTGTTCTATAGAATACAAAACATTATTTTTAAATTTAAAAAAAATACTTATAAAATAAATAATCTTTTTATTGCAAAAATATTTAAACTAAATATTTTAAACTTAGATTTAAAAGATCAAAGGACTAAATTTTAAAGTAAACAATTAAATCTTTTTATTTTTTAAAAGATTTAAAATAAAACTTTAAAATGAATAAATAGTACTAAATAAATCTTTTAAGTTTAAATTTAAAAGATCATAAAAATACAAAAAACAAAACTAATATAAAAATCTTTAAAAAGAAATCAAAATAAAAGGGTAAAACTTTAGAAATAAGTAAAAATTAAAATTGCAAAAAATTAAACTTTCGGGTTCGGACCCGGACGAAATGTTGAGTGAAAATAAATTGGAGTGTTCTCTTCATTTTCGCTCCCACTCTAAGCAAACCCCGCTCCTGCACAAAGGAGAAACATCAAGATCGAGTCCAGAATAGACACTGAACCCAACGCAGTTAAAATGTCGAGTTCTAATTTGTTCTGATTTAGGCCTCAATGAGACCCTGATTCAGGTTCTAAATTTGTTCTGATCCCGCCAATAAAAATGAAAAATCTAGGTGCAGTCTCAGTCTCGATCCCACATCACACCACAAAACAATTGAGACAATTAATAGAATCCAGCAAGGAGATTGTCATTTTAAATGATGTAGGAGATGGATTGTTGACACATATTTTAGAAATCTTTGCACAAATACAACTTGCGACTGTAAGAACATAAAAACAATTTTCTCATACCTTCACCAACATCCTCTCTGTATCAATAGAATGTGGCGCAAGCATTCGATGGAGGACTTTGATGGTACAAAGACTACGTGGTAGTGTGTTTCAATGAGATCTCATCTCAGGGAATGTTACGATAACATAGACAATGCATAAAAATGCATTTGTTGAAAACCCTTTAAAAAATGCGATTGGAAACAAAATCTGGAAGCATAGACATGGCATGTGAACTATTTTACAAAATAAGCGATGTAGTCTCAAGGAATGCTATGATTTCAGGGAAAGATACATTATCTCATTGAATGAAGTGTTTGGTAGGAATAAGAGAGAAAATGGATCGATTTGGGCAGATGATTGTAGTCTATGCACAAAAGTGAATTTGTTGGAAAATCTTTAGAAACTTTATAACAGATGTAGTAGATTTCTATCCTCCATGCGGGTGTCAAAAGGGATGCTTTGAGAATAGGGCATGAACATCCAATTGAAATAGAGAAGCATTGATCGGGCACCACAAATTGTTTGAGTGAATCCCTCATATGGCTTCAAAGAAATGAAATCTAATGTAAACACAATGATTGCAAATTATGTGCAAAATGGATATCTTGAATGGTTTTCAAAATAACTTTAAGCAAGTGCAATTGGATGTTTATTAAGTCAGCCCACAACCTCTATCAACATCCTCTAATCCACACTGAAAGGGGAGCTTTGGGACAAGTTTTGAACAATGTACAAAAAAGGTGAAGCACAAAAAAGGATTGAATGCCACCTCAAAGAGATGTCTCATGGTTGGAAATGATAAGAAATGTGAAGCACGGGTTTATACGCAAGTCTTGGAAACATAAACGGTATGTGAACCATTTGATAGAGATCTTCAAAGAGGGACCATCACATGGCTTTCCAATGGTGTAGTTTAGGCATGAAATGGTCTCATGAATTGCAATTCAAAAAATGTGCAAAACTGATTTGTTAAAAGGCTTCATGGAAACTTATTCAGCTAACACAATTAGCAACTGTAAGGCCGAATGTCGAGATTTTAACCAACCTCTTCCCTGTCTGTGCCAAGGGGAAGGACAAGGCTATGCGAATAATCAAAAGGGAAGAACATTGTCAGATGATTGTTGTTGCAATTGCCTCGATAAATATACATGCAAAATGTGAAAGCATAGACAAACAACGACTATTTGACCAAGAATTCCTAAGAAAGCTATGATCAGAGGAAGCACAAAATGCATTTGCTGAATAGGCTTTAGAAACTTTCTAACAAATAAAAGGTGATATGTCGAAGCCGAGACAATACAAGTAAATTGTTTGATTGCAGAGAATGAAATTGCATGTAAAGTGTGGAAACATCGACAAAGAATAGAGAAATGTCACTTTAGGGGAGATTTTAATTACAGGATGTGTGCACAAAACCAATTTGTTTTGTTTTGTTCAGGTGATCAGAAACTGCCAAGTGAATGTAATTGGAAGACAAACTAAATCACACAATTTTTAGCTCTATTTTTGGCTTTAAAAGTCTCATTCTGAAAATGAAATAATCCACTGCAAAATCTATAGTACTGAAACGTTGGAGGACTTACACAAAATGGATATTTTGGATAGGCTTTAGAAGATCTTAGACAAATGCAATCGGTTGTTAGAGAAGCAAAATCCACAATCTCTACAGTGTTTGATTTAGTACATTCCCACAAAGGAGGGAAATTAACTAAATCACATATTTTAATTTGTTTTATCTTCATGAATCAATTAAGTTTATGAATTAATTTTTCATCTAATATTAAAGTGATTCAATAAATTAATTATGCATTATGTGATTTTTGCAGGTACCTTCCAAGTTCAGGGGTGAACAACATTGGGATATTAAATCCATGAAGAACATGACTTCTAGTGTTATTTTATTTCTAATAATTAAATTAACATTAATATCAAAAGGGATTTAATTTGCTACTTCAATTAAAGAAATAAGGATTTTATTAAATGCATTTAATTGAAGATAGTTTAAAATGTTTAAAATTAATTGATTAATTTTATAAGTTAATTAATGCATTTGGTTATTTTATAGGTGCCTTTAGAAGATATTGGATTGCAATGGATGATTTGCAAACCAAACGTGTAGAAAGAGGATATTTTTTGAAGAGATAATCAAGCTGGTAGTGAACTAAGTGTTTTGTGGTCCCCACCTGGAGCGATTTGTGAAAGAGGATGTTGTTGCAACTATGCAAAGAAAATGTTAAGAAGTGACTCAAAGTCAAAAGTGAAAGTTGCAGTTGTTAATTGAAGTTAGGTTAAGTTAAACTAGAGCTGAAACATGAAGTTGTCTTGATAGTGATTGTATGCACACAAAAGCTACAGATTTTTATGTCTAATTTTGGAGGGAATTATGAATTTAGTTGAGCTATTAATTGTAATATTTGCTCACTTTGAAAGGGTTAGAATTTGAGGAAAAGAGTTAGACATTTTGCAAATTAACTAATTAGAGTTTTGTAGTAGGATAGATGATACATTTCTTTTGTATTCTTAGTGTAGCCGAGTTAACTCAAAGTCATTGGTTTCTTTACAGTGGTGAAGCTTGCCAGATTTGTAAATGCTATTTATCTATTTTGCAACAGTAGAAGTAGCCAGATTTAAGCCTGCTTTAAGTTGTTCTCTGGAATGATATTTGTTATGTTAATCATTTGATTCGAAGCTTTTCAAGGAATGAAGTTTATCTTTTTCTTTTGTTTGAAATTGTGTTTTGCAATCTGTTATTAATATTTGCACTGCGAATAAATGGATTTGTATTGATTACAAGTTGATTTGTTCTATAGTTTAAGTTAGGAAATTCCTTGAAGAGCAACAGGTCTAGTTAACTGAATGAATCAACATTCTTTTCTCTTTTGTGTCCCTGATCTATCTTTTTCCCTTTTTTATACCCCCCTAGTTAGAGTAGGTTTACATAGGAGTTCAATCTTGCAACAACCAAGAAGCTCAATAACCAATAGGCCGCTTGAACATTACAACCTCATTGACCGCTCAACAAAACAACACAATTGAGAACCAACTATAGAGACCTTGGAAGATAGATGGTTTTAGATTAGTTATCTTTTTCAGGAGAAAAAGAGTAGAAATATTTTGTTTAACGTTGTTGTGTCAATTTGGCCATCAACAAAACTGACGCTAGAAGGAGGGCCCTTGAGCAATTTTGCTTTGTTCTATGGGATTGGGTTAGATCTTGGAAAACCCAGCTCTGATGGGTATCCCATTGTGTATACCTATATTTATTCATGAAATCCCTGGTCACATGTATGATAGGATTCCTTTATTTTTCCCTAATGGTGGAAAAAATGCTTCTAAACATGCCAATATTTGTAGGGATTGTCATTTTTCTCCAAATTTAGCATGAGGATATCATATGTCAATGTTTGTCAAAACACTTCAAGGTACAACGAGGTAATGGTATGTTAATCGCCACTAGATTCTATTTGTTCATGGATAGAATTAGAAATATTATTCTTGGATCAGTTTGATCCTCATGCATGTGCACCACACCCATCACATGAATTTGTAGCTATGAAAAGGATACTACTAGAACCCATTTACCAATTCAATCATAGGTTCTTGTTTATGTAGGATTCAAGCTTTAAATTTGGTTATGAAGATCATATCCTAATAGAACATTATTATTGGGGTTTGAACCCTCCATTTACAACAAAAAATAGACATTGTGGTGAGGCTACATCCCTACATGATGCATTGAAAAAATCTTTCTTATTGGCACAATCTGGACATGACACGAGAAATTTGGGTAGCCAAAATTAGGTTTATAATCCTCCTACACTTGCAAACTGCCATCCTTTGCAGCCTTACGTAGGTTTACCCACCATCCCTACCTAGATGCAATCATTCTCACCAAGTAGCTACAACCTTCCTAATCTTCCAAGCACCAAGTTTTCCAACGCTTCATATCAAGTCAATCCCCTGCAAGACCACTGGAAGAACCTATCTCTGCAAAATACAACCATAGAGGTAAATATTCCACTTGTCAATGATGTTGTAACCATATCGTCTCTTTTTGGCCATACTCCTACACATAATGCATTAGATCATGATGAAGTTGTAAATGAAAAATTTGATGAGCAAGTATATTATTTTGATGTTTTGTTTGACAAAGAGCATGAAATAGATATAAAGTCAGAGCATAATGGAAATATTAGGTTAGAATCTAGTTTCATTGGAAATGTTAATACTAACGATGATATTGAAAGGGATGAGGTATTAACAGAAAATTTCTATCATGATAAGTCAACAATTAAAGAATCTCCTTCCAATGCTTTGAGCACCTCTTCTGAGCAGGCTAAGAATCAATGTGATGAAGGAACAACAAAGCATGGTTCATGTTGGATAGATATCCCATGTATGCAAAATCAAGTAAGGGAGAAATTGGAAGAATTAGGAGATTCAAAGCTATCAAAACTTCTTAGGCCAAATAAATGTAGGATACATCCAACAAATCAACATTCCTAGATGGATTGCCATGTCTTCCTGGGTAGGATGGAATTATATTTTAGACAACAGATCACTGTTGAAGAAATACTTATGAAAGATCCCTAGAGTACGTATCCCGTCAATGAGGGAGATGAAACAAATAACACACATGAAAATGATAAGGACTCCATCTATAGGTCAAATGGATGTCTAGATTCACAAAGTGTTGCCTTATGATCAAGTACATCATATTTATGTCTGTCAAGAAAATAGATTGGATTTTGATGCTAATCAGAATATTGACATGAATGAGTTTAGTGTTTTATTGTAGCGAGGAATGTATGATAAAGTTCAGCTGGATGAAGTAGAAGAATGTCAAGAAAATAACCAAAAGGCTGTCTCGAAAGTTGAATCCCTTCAACATGACGAAGATAATGAAATGAGTGAGTGTTTTATTGGTTTTGATTATGTTTATTCAAAAGCATTGTTTGAAGGAAGTCCTTGCTTAGCATGCACTAATGAATTTGATCTTAACAATGATGAACTTGATACCGACTCACACGTTCTTGTTAATGATATGCAAAAACATGAACTGAGGAAGTGTTTTCTTGGATTTGAATTCGTACATTCAAATGAGTTGTTCAAAGAAAATCCTTGTTCACCCTGTATCGGTATCTCTCACATTAATGGTGATGAGCTAGATGTGGATTCTTAAATTCTTTTGGTGACATGTTTGAAGAGAGTGCTTGAAGCAAGGCTTCATCTCAGGAAGAGGTGGGTTTGCAGACCTTACAAGTTGATGACATGGGTGATTTGTTGCTTAGTTCTTCTAAGGAGATCCAAAAAAATTTTGAATTTGTGCTCGAGATGAATACAAAGATGTTGTTAAATGGATATCCTAGCTGCAAAAAAAATCTTACTTCAGGTGATCCATGTAAGATTCATCATTTTGGTTCTCCTTCTAAGGTAAGTTGCTATGATTTCTCATCATTTGGGAAGGATGCCATAATATGTAGGGGAAATGTTGAACATATTGATTTAAAGGTTGAGGAAGCTGACCATGTAATTGGTAAAGTCTATGTTGTTGAGAATGTGATTGAGGTTGATAATCATGGTGAAATCGAGCATACTAGTTTGTTTGAAACTAGTAATGATAGGGATATGCATGTAAATTTTAAATCTTGTTGTGACCTATTGAATAGTAATGATGTGCCCCTAATGGATTCCCTTTATGTTGACATGCATGAATCAGAGTGAAACAGAGCGGTGTTCCATGAGTTGAGACCTTGTGAGAAGGAATTCATACAACATGAGCACGCCACAACAACTAAAGGTCTTCTAAATCAGGTTGTGTATTTTCATTACCCTCTATGTTTTAATGATTTTCATTTTGATTATGACATTGGGGCCAATGAAATGTGTCTGTGGGTAAATCATGACAAGGATGAGAACCCACAGTTGTTAATATTTCAAAATTTATACCTTCAAAATGAATCCATCACACATAAAATTTACAAATTTCTAAGTATAAAGATGAATTTTCTAGATTTAGAAACCTAGCAAATGAAGACCTATGTACATAAGAAAAAATAAGTCAAGTGGGTGTACATTTTTTTATAGTTTTATGTTTGTAGAACTCTTTTTTGGAGTTAGTTTAGGATTAGGATTGGTTAGTGTTAGTTTATGGATTAGTTAGCTTTCTTTTTGTTTGGTTTCTTTTGTCAATTTGGTTTCTTTTCTTTCGTTTTGTCTTTCTTTTCCTATGTCCTCTTGTTTTTGTTTTTATTTCTAATTTTGTTTGTTTTCTTTTGTTTTGGTCTTTGATTGTTTGTTCGTGGGTTTTTGTTCTCTTTTTTCTATTTTGGTTTTGCTGGTTTCTCGTGTCTGTCTACTCTTTTCTTCTGCTCCTCTCTTTTCTTCTTTGTTTCTTTTCTTTCTTTTGGGGGTTCCTCTCATTGACAGTAGAAGTTGAGTCATATGCAAGTTATACCGAGGGGTGAATCTATTGAGAGTTTTCTAGTTGTATTTTCAAACACTTGATCAGTTAGTTACTTTCAAAACTTTTTATTTACCTTCATCCATTTCAAACTAGGGAATGTTAGCATGGATTAGAACTTGGTGCATTATGCAACTTTGGGTAGTTTTTGAAAGTCTATCACGCTTTGCACATCTTAAGAAATCCATCAGTTAGCTTACATCGAGTGGGGTAGCTCTATTTGAAGTGGAAAATCTAAAGGGTTACATTTCTTTCACAATGTCCATTGTGGTTCTCAACCTGCTACTTAAGCTTCACTACTTGAGGATTGAGGGAAACTAGAAATTATGCTTCAAAAGAATCAACACTTGAGAAAAAAAAGAGTAAGAAAAGAAAATATGAAAATGAACTCAATCAGTAAGGGTGATTCGGGTATCTCTACTGGGGATATAGACGCTTGACTGGCAGTAGAGCAATGCTTAGAGAGAACCAAAGGTATCTCTGTTGGGGCTATAAACACCTTTCTAGTAGTAGACCTATGCCTAGGATATCATTGCATGTTGGAAATGTAAATCACAACTACGTAGCTTGGGTAGAGTCTATTCCACTTTGATCACAACAATGCTCATGGAGGGGAATGAATCATTTGCACACACAAACAGATTTCAATTTTGTCTCAGGCCATTGTCATGTCCCCGTTTTGATTGTGTTTACACTTCTTAGGTTGCCTTGAACGAGTGTAAACCAAATATTTTGTGTATTTGGAGGGTTACGTTTTAAAATGCTTAGAGAATTTTTCCAACCGAGTCACCATTTGTTATGCCTTGCATAGACGCCCCAACTTTTGCTTGGAAAAGTTGGGGACCCCCTTTGTTTTCTTTCATTTTGTTGGTTTGTTTTGCTGTGGTTGTGCTTTTTCATTCTTGTTTTCATCCTTTCTCGTGCCTTGTTCATTTTCTTTGTCTTTGTCGGATTCAAGTTTCAGACCAGAACTTGCACTCTACACTTTTGGAAAGTTCAAGTTCTCATTTCTATCCCAATTCCAATCTCTGTTTGCTTGTCATCGTTATTTTGATAGGATCGGGTTGTAGGATGGAATCGACACCTGACACCTTTTGGGGTTTCAAGTTCTGGTTCTACCTCGACTTTGATCTTTGTTTCCTTGGTGTTCCTTTTGTTTGGTTCAGGTTTGAGCATTGGACTAGAATCAGAACAAGGAACCTTTCAAAGGCTCCTATTCCTAGTTCTGTCCCGTTCTCGGTTCCCCACTTTTTGTCACATCATTTGCTTTTCACCTTCGTCTTTGGTTCATTTGTTTTGGCTGTTTTTGTTGTCTCATTTTTCTGTCTTCATCCTCGCCTTGTCATGTTGTTTGTCCATTTTATAGTTGTTGTTTGGTCTCCTTCGTTTCTTCATCATCGTTGGTTTGGTTTTTATGTCACTTGTTCCATAGAATAAAATCTTTTTATTTAAAAAAGTTTAATTGTAAAATCAAAAATACAAAAAAAAATATAAATGTTAAAAAATAAAAAAAATAAAAAAAACTTAGAAAAAATCAAAACTTAGAAAATACATAAACATTAAAAAAAATTAAAATTTAAAATAAATAATTATAAAATAAATAAATATTTTTATTGCAAAATATTTAAACAAAATATTTTAAATTTAGGTTTAAAAGATCAAAGGATTAAATTTTAAAGTAAACAATTAAATCTTTTATTTTTTAAAGATTTAAAAAAAAATTAAAATGAATAAATAGTAATAAATAAAATCTTTTAAGTTTAAATTTAAAAGATCATAAAATGCAAAAAAAATGCAAAAAATAAAAAATCTTTAAAAAGAAATCAAAATAAAAAGGTAAAAACTTCATAAATAGTAAAAATTAAAGTTGCAAAATTAAGCTTTTGGGTTTGAACCCAAAAAAAATGTTGAGTGAAAATAAATTGGAGTGTTCTCTTCATTCCCACTCCTGCTCCTGCACAAAGGAGAAACACCAGGATTGGGTCCGAACAGACGTGGGAGCCAACATAGTTAAAATGTCATGGTTCTGAATTTGTTCCAATTCCGCACTAAACAAGACCGATTTCGATTGTGGATTTGTTCTAATCCCTGTCAATAAAAATGAAAACTCCGTGCGCCTTAGTCTTGATCCCGCATCACACCACAAAACAATTGAGACAATTAACGAAGTCAACAAGGAGATTGTCATTTTAAATGATGTAGGAGATGGATTGTTGACACATATTTTAGAAATCTTTGCACAAATACAACTTGCGACTGTAAGAACATAAAAACAATTTTCTCATACCTTCACCAACATCCTCTCTGTATCAATAGAATGTGGCGCAAGCATTCGATGGAGGACTTTGATGGTACAAAGACTACGTGGTAGTGTGTTTCAATGAGATCTCATCTCAGGGAATGTTACGATAACATAGACAATGCATAAAAATGCATTTGTTGAAAACCCTTTAAAAAATGCGATTGGAAACAAAATCTGGAAGCATAGACATGGCATGTGAACTATTTTACAAAATAAGCGATGTAGTCTCAAGGAATGCTATGATTTCAGGGAAAGATACATTATCTCATTGAATGAAGTGTTTGGTAGGAATAAGAGAGAAAATGGATCGATTTGGGCAGATGATTGTAGTCTATGCACAAAAGTGAATTTGTTGGAAAATCTTTAGAAACTTTATAACAGATGTAGTAGATTTCTATCCTCCATGCGGGTGTCAAAAGGGATGCTTTGAGAATAGGGCATGAACATCCAATTGAAATAGAGAAGCATTGATCGGGCACCACAAATTGTTTGAGTGAATCCCTCATATGGCTTCAAAGAAATGAAATCTAATGTAAACACAATGATTGCAAATTATGTGCAAAATGGATATCTTGAATGGTTTTCAAAATAACTTTAAGCAAGTGCAATTGGATGTTTATTAAGTCAGCCCACAACCTCTATCAACATCCTCTAATCCACACTGAAAGGGGAGCTTTGGGACAAGTTTTGAACAATGTACAAAAAAGGTGAAGCACAAAAAAGGATTGAATGCCACCTCAAAGAGATGTCTCATGGTTGGAAATGATAAGAAATGTGAAGCACGGGTTTATACGCAAGTCTTGGAAACATAAACGGTATGTGAACCATTTGATAGAGATCTTCAAAGAGGGACCATCACATGGCTTTCCAATGGTGTAGTTTAGGCATGAAATGGTCTCATGAATTGCAATTCAAAAAATGTGCAAAACTGATTTGTTAAAAGGCTTCATGGAAACTTATTCAGCTAACACAATTAGCAACTGTAAGGCCGAATGTCGAGATTTTAACCAACCTCTTCCCTGTCTGTGCCAAGGGGAAGGACAAGGCTATGCGAATAATCAAAAGGGAAGAACATTGTCAGATGATTGTTGTTGCAATTGCCTCGATAAATATACATGCAAAATGTGAAAGCATAGACAAACAACGACTATTTGACCAAGAATTCCTAAGAAAGCTATGATCAGAGGAAACACAAAATGCATTTGTTGAATAGGCTTTAGAAACTTTCTGACAAATACAAGGTGATATGTCAAAACTAAGACAATACAAGTAAATCATTTGACAAAATGATTTGAGGGAAGCAATGACAATGCATGTCAACTGTTTGACAAAATGCATCAAACAGAGATCGATGAATGCCATTATTGAGGGAATGCTCACGAATTGATTTGTTGGGAGATTTAAATGGAGATTGTAGTTGCAACTACCATGAATATGCATGTTAAGTGTAGAAGTACATACATGGCATGATATGTAGAGAATGAAATTGCATGTAAAGTGTCGAAACATTGACAAAGAATAGAGAAATGTCACTTTAGGGGAGGTTTTAATTACAAGATGTGTGCCAAGTGAATGCAATTGGAAGACATAAACTAAATCACACAATCTTTAGCTCTATTTTTTGGCTTTAAAAAGTCCTGTCTTGAAAATGAAATAATCCAAGAAAAATCTATAGTACCTAAACGCTGGAGGACTCACACAAAATGGATATTTTGATAGGCTTTTAATCTTAGACAAAATGCAACGGCTGTTGTATAGCCAAAATACCCTACAAGGTTTGATTTCTAGCACATTCCCACAAAGGAGGGAAATTAACTAAATCACATATTTTAATTTGTTTTATCTTCATGAATCAATTAGCTTATGAATTAATTTTTCCAATATTAAAGTGATTCAATAAATTAATTATGCATTATGTGATTTTGGTGTACCTTCCAAGTTCAGGTGAACAAATATCAGATATTAAATCCATGAAGAACATGACTTTCTAGGTAAGTTATTATTTCAATAATAAATTAACATTAATATCAAAAGGATTTAATTACATTTCAATTAAAGAAATATGATTTGCCAATGTACTTTAATTGAAGATAGTTTAAAATGTTTAAAATTAATTGGATTAATTTTATAAGTTAATTAATGCATTTGGTTATTTTATAGGTGCTCTTAGGAAGATATTGGATTGCAATGGATGATTTGGTAAACCAAACGTGGTAGAAAGAGGATATTTTTTGCAGATAATCGTCGTGGTAGTGAACTAAGTGTTTTGTGGTCCCCACCTGGAGCGATTTGTGAAAGAGGATGTTGTTGCAACTATGCAAAGAAAATGTTAAGAAGTGACTCAAAGTCAAAAGTGAAAGTTGCAGTTGTTAATTGAAGTTAGGTTAAGTTAAACTAGAGCTGAAACATGAAGTTGTCTTGATAGTGATTGTATGCACACAAAAGCTACAGATTTTTATGTCTAATTTTGGAGGGAATTATGAATTTAGTTGAGCTATTAATTGTAATATTTGCTCACTTTGAAAGGGTTAGAATTTGAGGAAAAGAGTTAGACATTTTGCAAATTAACTAATTAGAGTTTTGTAGTAGGATAGATGATACATTTCTTTTGTATTCTTAGTGTAGCCGAGTTAACTCAAAGTCATTGGTTTCTTTACAGTGGTGAAGCTTGCCAGATTTGTAAATGCTATTTATCTATTTTGCAACAGTAGAAGTAGCCAGATTTAAGCCTGCTTTAAGTTGTTCTCTGGAATGATATTTGTTATGTTAATCATTTGATTCGAAGCTTTTCAAGGAATGAAGTTTATCTTTTTCTTTTGTTTGAAATTGTGTTTTGCAATCTGTTATTAATATTTGCACTGCGAATAAATGGATTTGTATTGATTACAAGTTGATTTGTTCTATAGTTTAAGTTAGGAAATTCCTTGAAGAGCAACAGGTCTAGTTAACTGAATG
>VDFB02352184.1:165031-185783 GCA_007258455.2 Sequoia sempervirens | reverse complement strand
GCATTTGACATCATCTAGGTAGCCAAGAAATATGCAAGGCTTTCTCTATGGATCTATAGCCTTACATTTCTTTGCTAGAATGTGGACCCATTCATTAGAGCCAAAAACTTGAAATTTCTTAATTGATGGTTTTCGACCAGTCCAAGCTTGAAAAAGAGTTGCCCCGTTCACAAATTTGTGAGGAACATGATTCTAGATATAACACACACAGTTAATGTCTTCTACCTAGAAAGGTGGTGTCAAAGACTTGGGGTGAGTCATACAATTAGTCATCTCTTTCAAGGACCGATTCTTTCATAATGCAACTCTATTTTACTAAGGACTGTAGGGGACCGTATGTTTCAAATCAATACCCTTTGAAGCACAATATTGTACAAAATTGTGGTTGACATATTCCCCCCCATTATCTGTATGTAGAATATTGATAGATTTCCTAGTTTGTTTCTCTGCAAAATCCTTGTACTCCAAGAATGAATCAAATACTTTAGACTTTAGTTTCAGAAAGTACACAATGGTGTACCTAGAAAAGTCATCAATGAATTTGAAAACATATCGGGCTCTACTAAAATATGGATGTGGAAATGGTCCTAGGCCAAATCACTATGTACCAACTCCAAAATATGTGAGGTTCTCCAAGCTTTGTGTAACATGCCAACCCTTCAATGTAGTAAAAATGCCTAAGTTTTACTTTACAAGTAAATAAACTATGTAACAAGCCATTGTAATAAAAAATTTATTTCTTTATTGAGAAAATAAGAACAAGATGCCATATCAAATTACAATGAATATTTCATTTCATTACAATAATTTCACAAGTTACAACATTACAAGAATGCATACATTTACATACATAGCTCTAATGAGCTTTAGAAGAAATAGCTATAAGACAGACCATGATCTTCCCTTTCAAATCTTGGCTCTTATGTTGCTTGTTGTGGAGGAGAAGCATCACTCAAGCACTTTTCTACCAACCTTGGACTCTTAATGCAGTCCCCCACACATCTATTATTCGATAGATGGACTTTCCCTTTGATGAAGACATCGGTAGAGTAATTGATAATGACAACCAGCTGAGCATAGTGTTGTGTCCTACATAACTAGAACTTGTAATTCCACAATATGAAACTAGCATGTAATACTAGATCATGGTGAACTGACAGTGGAGTCTCAGCATTCACACTTTTTTAGTAGAGTCTTCAGACATTCCCACTACTTTGATGAAAGTATTTCATTTAGAATTTCTATCGAGGGTCATCTATCACATACACTACTCAAGACCGATTTGACTTAAGGCCATCTTAAACTATGCATAGGTATTTCCTTCAATGGATAATCTATCATCCTAGAGATAAACTATCACCATTTAACATACTTGGAATAAACCTAATTAACTAGTAAGTACATAAGCTAGGTATTTCCTTCAATGGATAATCTATCATCCCAGAGATAACCTATCACCATTTAACATACTTGGAATAAACCTATTTAACCAGTAAGTACACAAGCTAGGTATTTCCTTCAATGGATAATCCATCATCCTAGAGATAACCTATCACCATATACTTGGAATAAACCTACTTAACCAGTAAGTACACAAGCTAGGTATTTCCTTCAATGGATAATCCATTGAACAATCCTAGGAGTAAACACAAGCTATTCTAGTTAAATAAATAACTTACCTAAGTGTAACACATGTGTCACTCATGTTCAATCATACCTAATATATAATACCTATGATAAACACCAATCTCCTATTATGGAGTACTTACAAGCACATCATAAAAACAACATAGGTGCTTTTATTCCCTTCTCTATGACATTCTAAATTCTCTAAATGTAATATTTCATAACATACAATTCACAACACTCATAGAGAACAATCTTTCATAAATGAAATAACAAAAGAGAATATCCCCAGCCTATTATCGCTAATCTAATCACTTTGACAACAATGCAGCGTCTCCAAACAATAACAAGCTTGACAATAGCTCTTCAAGAAACGTCACTAAGAACTTCTAACTCTCAAGTTGATAGATTACTTCACTCAAAAAACAACTCCCTCATTCAATATGATGGAAATATCCCTCTCTCACACACAAATAAAACTTGGAATAAGCTGATAATAAAGTAGCATAAAGACTTGCAGGAAGAATAAGGAATGCAAAGATGCGTCCCTTCAAATGAAATGGATTTTCTATTTATAGAGAAGCTTGGTAACTTCTTAGCCTAAAGTTTAGGCATGATAATGGATAGAAAAATCCATGTAAAGCAACAAATGAAACTCAACAAAAAGGTGGCAATCAAACAAGCTCATACTCAACAAAATCATCTACAGATCAACTTGTAGTATTGACAGCAATCAAAGACTTATTCAAATCTGCATATGCTCAATTCGAATTATCTCTTGCAATAGACATCTACAACAATTGGGTTTCTAGAGGTGGCACCAAATCCATCCACACTCCTCATTGTTGGTGCGGTTTCTTTTCCATTAGAAATAGTCAACTATAAATTCGTAACACCAAGAATCCATCGAATTGGTTTGGAGATGAGTCGACTAAGACATTAAATATGTTTGAAAAAGTCATCGACAATTGTATAAAATATGGCATATATGTTTACCAAGTCAAAGTTAATCATTATCATAGGCGTCGACTAAGTCCATGCTTTACTCAACATAAGACAACAACATGAAATGCAATACAAATGTCTCATATCACATGACAATATGAGTGAGACTCAAATTCACAAAATAGTCATAAGCAACTTTCATTCGGCCTCCAATATCATAGCCATTAACGACTATTATCGACCTCCAATATCACAGTCACTAGTGACTATAATTAGTCTTTATAAATCGGCTTCTATTAAGATAAATGATAGTCGATAAATAATATATATAATGTGTTTAAATATATATATATTATATATATATATAAATATAATATATCATATACATATATAGATAAATATCTTCATATATATATATATATATATATGTATATGTATGTATATGATATATTATATATATAATGATTTATATTTAAACATATTATATATTATACATATTATATATATATATATATATTTAAACTTATAATATATATATATACAGCAATATATAACGATGGCATATGTATTTTGTATATATATATCATAAACCATCATTGTAAAATATTTATACAATGTTTGAACAAATTATACATTTGTTGATATATATGTAAGTAGTAGTCACCGGACAAGAGATGAGGTATTTGCATATAATAAGAAGAAACCCATGATATATCAAATAGCAATACATATATATAATATAAAGATATATATACAATAATAATACATGTATATACGATAAGGAGTATATCTTATATGATGCATGTCCCATTATGAGTGTCGATGCATGTAATGTGTATGTGTGTGTATCGATACACACATATACATATGAATAGATGCATATACCATACATATGTATGTATGTTCCATTCAATTCACATATAACCATAGGTCATAATTACCATCTAACATATTCATAGAAGTGATGATGGCTTCGTTGGTAATTTCTATACGTATTGCATAGCATACCCATGTTTGTTGGATCCCATTGACATGTATGTTATATATGCACCTACTCACATGTGTCCACTTTATCAATATAATTGTGGTACAAGAAGAAGATCTCCAAAGCTCCAAAATGAATTAAGAAATCACCCAAAATCGCACAATAGTAAACAAGACTACTAATGATAACACATCAACTAAGGATGACTTACCAACTTCCCACAAACTAACTCAACTCAATCATTCTACTGTGGTGTGTGTATGCTTAGATAGTTTACATTACTGGTTACTTGATCAAGATCTTCTCCTAAGTAATACTTCCCCTCTGCCTGGAGGAATGAACATTTACCTGCAACCACTAACACATGCCCACAATAGTCAATTGTTCACAAAATATGTAGTATACATAATACATCTCCAAAGTTAGAATATCAATTTAATAACCATCCATTCACATATATGTAGTACTTTTCCATCAGATGTGATATCATATATACATAATGCATTGATAACAAAGTAAAAGCACAATTCATTCATCCCCAAAATTCACATTACATTCAAATTTTACCCTACATAGTAATAGTAAATAGTAATATACATGCCCACTAACACATGCCCACAATAGTCAATTGTTCATAAAATATGTAGTATACATAATACATCTCCAAAGTTAGAATATCAATTTAATAACCATCCATTCACATATATGTAGTACTTTTCCATCAGATGTGATATCATATATTCATAATGCATTGATAACAAAGTACAAGCAAAATTCATTCATCCCTAGAATTCACATTACATTCACATTTTACCCTACGTAGTAATAGTAAATAGTAATTACACAATTGGGGTGTAACACTTTGCCTTTGTCAAAATTTTCTTTTAGATGCTTTCCAAGAATGCAACCATGATAAACACCTTTAGAAAAGTGAATTGTAGGAAATCATGTAACCATGTCCTGTTTGTTGAGTTCCTACAAATAGTAGTAGTTCAAGTGACCAAACCATTGATGCCAAAAATTACTCACATCATTTGAATGAGTGCGTAGAATAGTCGAAGGTGGATCACGAACAAAGTGAGAGAATAAATAATGTTGAGATTGATGATGTTCTCTCCCAACTGCAACAATAGAATCACTATGCGTCTCATGAATCACCACTGAATTAGGAGTAAACTCAACTCTCTTGCTTGTACTTATGTGAGTGATTTAATAAATCAATAGGAGATTAGTTGATAATGAGGGCATACAAAGAACATCCTAAGATGTTCTATCCCCCATATCAATAGATCCTCTCCCACATACCTCAACTAGAGTGTCGTCACCCATCAAAATGGAAGGCATAGAACATGGCTCCATAGAGTCAAGTTCATCCTCAATTGAAGCCATGGGATATGAAGCACTTGAATCAAGAACCCATGTGGATGGTGGAGAAGTAACTGCTACAAGGGACTTTCCCTTTCCTTTCCCATTGCTATTATCTTTGGCCTTGTGAGAACCCTCTTTTGAACTTTGTTTGATGGAATCAGGAACACTAAGATTATTCTTCTTAATAATGTGTGTCAAGTGATCAACTTGTTTCTTCAAAAAATTGTGCTCATCATGACCGGGTTTCTTATAATAGGAACATTTTACCCTCTCTTTCTTAGGCTTGTCACCTTTTGAAGATGAGGTCTCATTACTTACTTTTGGAGTAGCTAATTTTTTTATGGGTGTAGGGGCACCCAAGTCTTCATGCCCAAGAGGGGTCAAAAGTTGATCTTTTATTTGGTTTGAGTCATTTGCATGTAATAATGTCTTCTAAGACCATTTCATGTGTGTTTGAGTCGATTTTGGGTCATTAGGTGTGAGTTAGGGTCTAGGTGCAAAAATATTGCAATGTTGCACATTGTTGTCAATGCAACTTTTGCACTTTTGTCATAATGAGGTATAATGATGCTTTGTTAACTCCTTAACCACAAATATGGTTGGAGATAGTTGGAATATGATTTTTAATTCTTTAAAAATCCTTTTATTTTCGAAGAGAAGAGTTGGTTGATGGAGTTTGGAGGTTGAAGCAAATAAAACAATTCTATTTCTGCATTTTTTGAACATTTTTGCTACTAACATGCAAAATATGAATTATATGGCCTCCATTTCGACCTGAAACCAACTTGAGGTTGTTTTAATGTGAATTAGCTTTGTTTTCATTTTTTTGGCATCAATTTTGATTTGGTATTTTGAGAGTTATGGCCATTTTTGTAAAAAATTCCTAAAATTGTCCCAGGGTTACCAATTTTGGGAAAAACAACATAACTTTTGTTTCCACTGTTAGATCTTCATACAAATTGGAGGAAAATTCTTTAATGGTGTTATCTACAACCTGACCTGATAGATTGGCCTCATTTCCTGTGACTTTTACCACGTTGTATAGTTTTGTACAACCTTCTTATGGCCTAAAAATTGTTGGATATTGTGATGTTGTGTTTCCTCTAAATCCTACCTTTTGAAGCACTTAATTTCATTAAGATTTGAGCATTTTATAGTAAATTTACTAAAACTGGTCAGAAACCCTTGGTTAACTACCTTGAAGGGAAGAAAGAAAAATGAAAAACCCACCATTCCATCGATGAAACCTCGTGAAACTTGGTGGAATGGATGGGGTTAAGGTTTTTTTGGTGTCTACAAACTTGTAGGAGTAGGGGATGGTGATGAGTGCAATTTTGGTGATGCCCTAGCCTAACTAACCTCATGTATTAGGCATCAAAAGTACATAAGGCTTAGGGTTTGTAAAATATCTCTTGGAAGATTGTTGAAATTTCTTTGGAAGGTTTTGGAAGACACCACATGACATGTTTGATCCATTGGAATGAAGGTTTGAAGTCTAGAGTTGGGAAACCTTGTTGTGACCTAGTGAAGCAAGCCTAATTAGGCCTAATTCAAAGCGTAGCAGCAAAAATTTATCCTTTATGTTCCAAAACACCCCCACCTACAATTGAGATATGTTGTCAAAGGGCATAAAGGGTATTTAAATCTATAGTTATATTTTGGGTATGAGGTCTAGTTTAAAAATTATGTTGGAAAAATAGATTATGGAGTGCTACTAAGAGTTAGCAAACATAGGAAGAGAAAACCACCATTTAATGCTTGGAAGCTTGAGGAGTTGATTGTTTTAGATCATTTTGAGGCTAACCACCCCTACTTTGCATCATTTATTCTTCTTCTCTTTTCTATTTTTTTTGTTTCTTATCCTTATTACTACTTTGTCCTCTTTGTTCATTTGTGACAAGGTTGGCAACCAAGGCATGTGACTTAGAATACTTAAGAGTGCCCATTTGAATTAGCTTATCCTACTCCCATGTGAGAGAATTAGCCAAATCATCCAAAGATGGCATCTTGAATTGAGACCCAAGTGCATCCTTAGTAGCATAGAAGGTAGAAACAAATACTTAATATTCAGAACTTAGCTTTGAGAGAATACTTATAATCAATTGTTCATCTTTCTTAGTGATTTCAATTTGGTGAAGAAATCTTGAATTGTGTTGAAGTTTCTTAGATTTAAACTAATTATTTCATTCTCCAACATATGACCCCTCATAGAATCTCGTTTTCCAAAAAGATATTCTAGCTTTTTCCATATTTCATTTGGAGTATTCAAAGATTCAATATGAAAGAGAAAATAAAGAGATACAAACAAACACAATGCTCCATATGCTTTATCACATTTGTTAAACCACTCAAGATTATCTTCATCTTTACTTTGTTTAGTTTATAGTCCCATTGTTATTCTATGCAAACCTTGACCTCTTAAATGATTATTCATTTGTGATTTCCATTCAAAATAGTTGTATGTAGTTAGAGTAGGAATTGTTGTTGAACTCATGATGCAGAAATGCAAAAGATAATGTGGAAAGAAAGTGGACATAAGAACAAAAATAACACCTCCACCCTTTTCACTAGTATCAAAGATCACCCCCCAAATATTATAAGATTGGCACTTTATAGTTCAATGTGTTTGCAAAGCCTTTTCCAAAGTACAATGCTCAATAGGCTCAAAATAGCCAAAATTAAAAATTTTGATACAAAATGAACTTGAGACAAAATCTGGAAAAAATAGACTTATATCTATGTAATTCTTTTCACCACCTTTCCAATGCCTATTTGTTTTTGAAAATTGGAGCATCGGGATGAAATTTATGGCTTGTTGAAGAAATTAACACAAACAACTTCAACTTGAAATATATGGTACAAAATGGCAAAAAAATCTTTTCAATACCACCATGGATGGAAAGTGCTCGACTCCAAATTTCTGGCAATATCTCATTTTCCAAAAACAAACACCATGGAAAAATGTTATGATTTTTTTTTTTAAATGGCTGAATTTAGCCTACAATGACTACCACCTAGCAAAATAAATTTTTTCCAAAAATCAAACTCATCTAAAATAGACAAATTTAATATGAGAATAGGGGTTTCTGGGCCATCTAAGCACAATGGAAAGGTTCTTTTGGACCGAAAATGCTCCAATAAAAAGTTATTTGCTAGGTCTGAGCTTCAAACCCTTGTTTGCAACTATGTCAAATGATCTACAATTTGGATCAAACAAAAACCAATCTTGACTTTCTTAAGCCTTCTGGACATGTTGGAATAGTAAAAAATGTTGCTAGTATAACCAAAAATGTTGCAATCACCTGGATTTCACAAAACACATATACAATATGAAGAGGTTATTAGATCTTTGCAAATCCTTTTTGATTATCTAGATCATTCAAAACACAAGAGAAGAGCATACGGGAATTTACAAGATCTTACAAGAAAAATCAATCGCTCAATCAAGAATCTATGAACTTAGATTTCTCAAAATGAAATATTTGATACCATGTTAGAAATCTAAAATAGATTGAATAATCCAAGGAACTTTTAAAGAGAATATCAAAGTTACATAAATTGGAAAAACATAAAAATGCAAACCAAGACTTCAAGAGATTATGCAATGTCAATGTGATAGAATTACATTAATAAAGATTGCAAGAAGATTGCAAATACAAGCTAGGTAGTGAGTTTATATAGAACTAAGGAGATGATGTAGGTGGAAGATCCAACCAATAGGAATTAACCACCAAAAGTGGAGATGGCCACAAAAAGTGGAAAGTGTTCCACCCTTTAAGGAAGGGGACACCGCATTACTTATATCCTAGTAATAAACACATTTTATTATCCTAATCGAGCTTAATAAAAGTGTAGGAAAAACCTAAGACTAAGGGAAAATAAATTAACCCATTAGGAAAATAAAAACTACACCAACAATTATGACCATGGTAATCTCCCCACTCCATAGGACCATGTATGGCTTGTGTTAATGAAATATTTTACTCTTGAAGGCATATATGAATGCTATTACTACTACCACATGTCATTGTTAAATCATTTTTGAAATCGTTTGTTGATTAGTTTTCTATTTTAACTGATGTCTTCTCTTGAAATTTTTATTAAGGAAACAAAAAATATGTCTACCAAGAACCCTAAAAAGCCCCCATTCTTGCTCCACTAGGGGTTTATCCTTGGGTTATACCATTTTCAACTTGCACTCTATCCCCCGAGAAAATTCAGGCTAGCCTT
Source organism: Sequoia sempervirens (assembly GCA_007258455.2). Lineage (NCBI taxonomy): Eukaryota > Viridiplantae > Streptophyta > Pinopsida > Cupressales > Cupressaceae > Sequoia > Sequoia sempervirens. The sequence goes on along the minus strand of VDFB02352184.1, from coordinate 176,629 downwards.
GTGGAAGATATGTCTGTTGTCCCTCCTCCCCCTAAAAGCCCCTTGAACAATCACATTGTGGAATCTATCAAATATCCTTCTAAAATAATTTTTTCTCCACATGTTAAACAAACTAACCATAGTCATAATCTAAAACCCCCAACCAAGCAACCCAAAAGGCCAAAACCTAGAAAACCCAAAGTCAAAAATTTGTTGTTGCTAGGCTATGTGAGCTCAAAAATACACCTCCCAAAAAGCCTGGAAAATAGACCCTCAACAAAAAGAACAAAAAAGTCAATATTAATTTCTATGTGGAGGAAGCTACCTTTGATGAGGAGGAGACTAATGTGAATAATAAAAACATAAACAAAGAGGACAATACAAAAGATACCGATCATACCACTGATGTTGAGAATCCTAGTGTACAAAGATCTCACAAGTTGGCCAACAAGTAGGCCATTGAGATAATAGTTGATGAAATCTCCAATGACCCTGAACAAGATAAGAGGGATGAGGAAACAATGATGATGACAATGCTGAGGAAGTGGAGGAGTATGCTAAAGTTCCTAGTCTATTCCTAAAAATCATTGCTATGCTTAATGAACCAGAGGATTCCACCCCCACAAAAGATCATGAGGAAAATTTCCATAGCTATGAGGAGATGGCCCAGGATTGCATGGATCTTATGACTAGGGTTGAAAATTTGGAAAGGAAGCTAAATATCCTTTCTTGTTTCACCCTTAAGTTCATATACCATTCTACTGTCACTCTCACCTCTATGTTATAGGATGAGATAAAGAAGCATGATAATACAACAAACCCCATCTCGATCAAGTAGAAGCATGATGATTTCAAGTTCCTTATGGAGGAATAGGGAAATTTTCCCAAGTAGGGTGTCCTTGTTTTTAATTTAATTTTTGATTATTACTATGTTGTAGTTTTGTTTCTTGTTTGTTATCATTGGATTGTTTATGGATTGTGACCTTGGACTTCTTTTTGCTTTAAAATCTCTTCCCTTGGGGCCTTTTTTGTATGGTTACAATGCCCTATAAATGCTACTTATCTTATAAAAACAAGTAATTAATTCACAAAATGGATATGAGCAATATCCATGAAAAAAACCATAAACATTTGTAAATTTATCACATATAATATCATTTCAAATAATACATCTTCTTTCAAAAATATAGAGATTAAGAGGTTGCTTGAGTGATTCAAAATTTAGCATAGGTTTCCTACTCCTTGAAAATGCTTGTATTTGATATGATGTTTATTTGGAATGGCAAAAACACGATTTCATATTTGAAGTCACAATTGTCAACATAGTTTGAGATGAAAGATCTAGGTGCAATGAGGTATATTCCAAGGATTTAGATCAAAAGAAATAAAGCTAATAGAAAGCTTTGGCTCAACCGGAGTAAGTATGTGAACTCTATGTTTGAGAGATTCAACATGACTACTTGCAAATAAATGGTCATTCTAGTTGTATAAGGGAAGAAGCTTTCTATGGAGGGTTGTCCAAAATATCCTACTAAGATGGAGGACATGACCAAGTTCCTTATGCGAGTGTTGTTGGAAACTTGATGTATGCTATGGTCTATGCAAGGCCAGACATTTCCCAAGCAATGGGAGTAGCTGGTTTATAACTAACCTTAGACGTGTGCACTGGGATACAGTAAAGAGATCATTCAATTACTTGTAGGGTACTTCTGAGTATGCTCTATGTTTTCATGGTTATCCTACTAGTCCTCAACATTCAGTGAGTATTCATGGATATGTGGATTCAGATTGGGTGGGTGGCATTAATAGTAAGAGATCCAAAGTGGATATGTTTTCATGATGTTTTTTGGTGCAATTAGTTGGATGAGTAAAGGACAAGTTGTATTCACTTTGCCCATTACTGAATCAGAGTACATGGAATCTACTCATGCTTGTAAGAAAGCTATTTGGCTTAAAAGACTATGCTCAAATATTGGTTTCGATGTAAGACAGATTACTATTTGTTGTGATAGACAAAGTGTTATATGTTTAGCAAAAAATACTACTTTCCGTGCTAGAACAAAGAACATTGATGTGTAGTTCCATTTTGTTCATGATATGGTGGAAGATTGAAAGGTAAACTTGAAAAAGGTGGACACTTTGGTGAATGTTGCATATTCACTAATGAAGTTAGTGAGAACAGAGTTCAAATAGTGTGTTAGTTCTATGGGCCTTGCAACCTGAGCAATGAAACAAAGACTCTTTTAAGGTCTTTGACAAGTGGGAGAATGTTGAGATTAAGGTATCTCAACCTTAGTGAGTCCCATAATTATTTAATTGATTATTTTTCAGGTGAAAGCATGTAGTTGAGTCCACTTAAGGTGGAAGTTTCAAACTTAGGAAAAACCCAAAATTGGGCAAAACGAAACGGGATCCTTTTTTTCATCAAATGGGATCCCATTTCGCTTCGGGGCCTCGAGCCAAAAACAGGATCCCATTTCATAAAAAAAAAATATTTTTTTATGCTTTTATGAAACGAGATCCCATTCCATAAAAGCATAAAAAATATTTTTATGAAACAGGATCCCATTTTTAAAAATTTGATTTTTTTTTAGGTTTTTGCCTTGTTTTTTTCATGGATATGTGGATTCAGATTGGGCGGGTGACATTAATAGTAAGAGATCCATAGTGGATATGTTTTCATGATGTTTTTTGGTGTAATTAGTTGGATGAGTAAATGACAAGTTGTAGTCACTTTTCCCATTACTGAATTAGAGTACATGGCATCTACTCATGCTTGTAAGAAATCCATTTGGCTTAAAAGAATGTGCTTAGATATTGGTTTCGATGTAAGATAGATTACTCTTTGTTGTGATAGATAAAGTGTTATATGTTTAGCAAAAAATCCTACTTTCCATGCTAGAACAAAGAACATTGATGTGCAGTTCCATTTTGTTCATGATATGGTGGAAGATTGAAAGGTAAACTTGAAAAAGGTGGACACTTTGGTGAATGTTGCATATGCACTAATGAAGTTAGTGAGAACAACGTTCATATGGTGTGTTAGTTCTATGGGCCTTGCAGCCCGAGCAATGAAACAAAGACTCTTTTAAGGTCTTTGACAAGTGGGAGAATGTTGGGATTAAGGTATCTCAACCTTAGTGAGTCCCATAATTATTTAATTAATTATTTTTCAAGTGAAAGCATGTAGTCGAGTCCACTTAAGGTGGAAGTTTCAGACTTAGAAAAAACCAAAAATTGGGCAAAATGAAATGGGATCCCATTTTGCTTCAGGGCCTCGAGCCAAAAACAGGATCTTATTTCTTAAAAAAAATATTTTTTTATGCTTTTAAGAAATGGGATGTCATTTTGTAAAACAATATCCCATTTCATAAAAGCATACAATTTTTTTTTTTTTTTATGAAACGGGATCCTATTTTTTAAAATTTGAATTTTTTTCAAGTTCTTACCTTGTTTTTCAGTTCGGGAAAAGGCTTGGAGACCCAAGCCTAAGCTTTGGACCTAGTTTGACCTACAACTTGAAATTCATGTCAATGTCACAAGAAAATAGTGACTTTGGACATATGTTTGAATACCTTTTTTGCATAATTTTTTGACAAAATTAAAACCCATTATAGATGAGACAATGTAGATTCCAAATATGTAATTTTTTTACAATTGGATTATTGTTTCTATTTTTCAATTAATTTATGATGAAACTAGTTCATAAACTTGAAATATCAGGGTTTTTTAGTATTTTAATAAATTTTTATTAAAATAATTTTTTGAAAAATGAATTGTATGAAAATATACCATAGACAATTCTTTTCAATTTTTAAAAAAAGTCAAAAAATGGTAAGTTTAGGTCATCTTATGTGTGACGTACATGACGATTTTTCAAAACAACAAATATGGCCAGTAAAAAATTAACAAAAAAAATATTCAATAAAAAATTACAAAAAATATCAAAATGTTCTTCCGTGAGTTACATATATTTTCCCCAAAGGATTTATAAAAATATGATTATTTAGGTCAAAATATGAATGACGTACATGTGCATGGTATGGTAAAAAAAGTGACTTTTAAACAATAGTTTTTAGAAACGCCTATTGAAAATCAATTTGTATCATCTGGGTATTAAAATAAATTACATATTTGGAAACTAGATTCTGAGTACTACATTTTATGATTAGTGATTTTTTTAAAGATTTCATTTGTAAGTGCTTCAAATTTTAAGGTCAAATGTGACAAATTCTGAAAATAAGGGAAAACACTTCCACTTTTTGGCCAAAAAGTGGTCTCAACTTCTTGCACACACCCTTCCCCTAAGTTGTTGAATTTATTTATTAAATACAATAATAATTGTTTCCAAATTGCTAAGTCACTTTGTGGGACCCAGTGTGGAGTTGGCATCCTACATGTTTGTGTGAATTAGAGTCGTGTACCTAGTAATTTATCTCACTAGGTAATTAGGGGACTTATTCACATATTAAGTTTACTTAGGATATAAGATTCTTTCTAGAAGTCTTAGTTGGATTTTCTATAACTTAACTTATCTAGCTTTAATGCATCATTTCCTAGGTAGTTAGTTTGTTATAGGATTAAGACACATGTCACAATCATGTTCAATCATATTCCTCAACCTTGCCTAAATAAGGATGGTCATTGTACACATATGTAATATACTTCATACCCCATCATCATTTTGATAGGTCTTAGTATTAAGCAAGCTCATATTCTTGTATACTATCTTGTAGAAGGTTTTCATTGATTTTGCAGGTGGTCTTGGGTGTTGAGCTAATCTTCAACTCTTACATTTACAACCGCTCTTATCTTTTTTTGGTACAATGGCATACATTCCTTCACATTGGGATGCAATTTTTGCTTGAAATTTATTAAATTCTCTTTTGTGATTGTATCTCGCACGGTTTATGGGAAATTTTGATATCTATTTAAGGTTTTTTTTGGGAGCTTTTAAACATGTTTTCTTATTATTTCCATGGAGTCTTCTTTCAGAATTTTCATTCTAGCCAAAATTGGTAAAAATTATTGTTGGGATTTACTTGGCCCCTCTTGGCTCCCCAACCTACTCTGGATGGGTATGATCTTTTACAAGGTTCCAACATGATTATGGGAAGAAGTTAAAGTGTCATGGAAGGTCATCTTGGAGAGTCTCAAGAGTTCTTCTCCAGGTTGATTCATTTTTGTGTTCATATCTTTATGGTTATATTTTGATGAATATATACATATATACCAGACCCCATCCTTTTCCATTGATGTCAAAGGGGGAGATATAGAGGTTGGCAGAGGAAAAATATTTTTGAGAATAGTTTTGATAGGGGGAGTATTCAATTGCCACATATTGGAAAATGTTTTTGACATGCATGTTGCCATCAATGCCAAAGGGGGAGATTGTTGGAAATATGGAGCCTTGAAACATGAGCATGAAGTGTGGATGGTTTGTGTTAGTTGTTCCTCTATTGTCATTGATGTCAACATAGTGACAACTATATGGGAAGATTACTTGGTTTACCGGAAGCTGTTCTCTGTCGGTAATGTTCTTTTGTGATGACCCAGTGCATTAGTATTTGAGTTTGGAATTCACTGCAAGAATAGATATGACTCTAATCTCTTAACCATGTTATCATGTCTCATTCAAACATCTATATCCTGGATCTTGAGAAGTTTTGGGTTGCGAGCAGAAAGTTATCTTCGACAGAGTTCAACTCTGTATTTTATTGTTGTTCCTTGTTTGGCATATCAGTGTGGGAGACTCCGCATTTTCTTAAGGAAAAATTTTTAATGTTGTGGTTTTAATGGTGGTCTCTATGATAGTAGTATGATGAGAAATTAATGTGGTCTCAGATCCGGTAGGTGTTTTCTTTGAGGATTGTATGTTGGTTTGGAGATTTTGTCAATTAAGTTCTAGTCTTGGTTGACTTGGTATAATGCAATGTTTAATCATATATGGTGCCAACAAGGGTGTTTTGATTATTTTTTTCTTCATCTAATTATGTCGACCTAATTGACGAATAAGACATACTTGTATATATATAAGATTATTTGGAAAGAAGAGAGTGTGTGAAGAGTGTGGAAGTGCGAGCATGGAAGAAAGGTAAAAGAGGATCCGAGTCTAAATGTTTAATCAGTTAAGGATCATAGAAAATTTGTTGTGCGACTGTTGTGTGAGGCAGTACTTCATATTCTAAGTTTCATTAAAATTGAACCATGCACATTGAAGGTGTTTACTATTAGTTCAAACCTTTTGGTAGTGAGCCACAATCTTTGTATCTTGGTGGTTAGCCATCTTTTGTATTTAGGCAGTGAGCCTTGTAATATTTTGTATCCATATATAATATATTGTGAGTTAACCCTCATGGTGGTTTTTCTCTTTTTGGTTTTTCCATGTAAAAATCCTAGTGTTCATGTGTGTGGCTGCATTGATTTGTTTATATGTTCTTTCTTGTTGATTCATTTAGAACTGTGATAATAGTTAAATGGATTTTATGTGAATGGTTTTATGGAATACTGATTCATCCCCCCTCTCAATATTTTGGATGTTCAACAATTGGTAGTGTTGATGCCAAAATTTGGCAAGGTAACAACCCTTTGTGGGAAACTCAATTTATGGGGGACCTATTGCGCTAAATTAAGTAACCTCTGGATTTTTAAAGAAGCTGATTTCTTCTGTAATTGGGGTTTGGAAAGGGAAAATGAAGTAGATATAAAAATAAAGGATCTAACAAAAGTGATGTGCTAGAATTCAGATAAAAGGAATGATAAATCAATCTTTTGGATATGATCTAAGGGCCTGTTCATCAATTTACTAAGTCCTATAATGACATAAATAAAATATTGAAGCATGAACAACGCATTCAATGACATAAAATAATTTTCATACCCATTCACTAAAAAGAGGAGTCAAAAGACATGATCTAAACAAGCAAACTTGCATTAAAAGTATAGAAGTTTTGCAAATGAACCATTCAAACAATAATGGCACAGTATAAAGTTAATCAAATAGCTTAAGAAAAATAGAAAGGCTAAACAATGGCACAGTCTGTGAGTCTTTTTGCAATAATCTAATAACAATAAAAGGCCTGGTCTCTCTAAAATTCTATATTTCTGCAATTCTCGAACTCTCAAAACTCATGGAACTTAGAACCTAGAACTCCTCTTCAGAAATAAAGAGTAGTATATATAGTAAGCATCTCCACTGCCCAGGTGGTGAGCAGTAACTGAAAAGATTTAGAATCCTGAGCAATGATGAAGCTGCAATGATTCCCATCGATCGTTGTAACAGAAAAGGATTTGGGCCATAGCATGTGGTCGCTCACCATCCAGGTACATCCCCTGCGAATGATGGCAGTGGTCCTAGCATAGTCCTATGTGAACAAGTTTCGACATCAAGCACAGGAAGTTAGACCATGTGGAAGCATAACGCAGCCCATAGTTTTCTCCATCCTTTGCTTTGAAGAAGCACCCACCGAAGAGATGCGTGGTGGCATTTCGTAGCCTGTAGTTCATTACTCCTTGCTGTTGAAGTCTTGTGCTAGGAAGAAACATAGAAGTGTTCCTTTTAGTTGGTGTAGACTGTGGGGTCTACCAAAGCATATGTGAATGAAGGCATGTGTCACATGATCGGGGCCCAATTCAAAAGTGTGAGGAAGCAACCTTTAAGCATGAGCGACAACGATACGTGGAAGCATGGTGGGGCCATTTAAAAAATGAAGGGAAGAATTCCTTCGGAAAGCACTAAATGGACATGTGGCAAAGGTCAGAAATCATTTATCAAAAGGGTTGATGATGTTCATTTGAGGAATGGGTTGGTACTTAGCAGAAAAAAAACTTGAAGGGAGCTTGATGAATTTTATATTCACAGCTTTTGGCAACTACTAGGGGTGTTTCGTTTGAGGAACAAGGAACCCAAAACTTTCTTTGGTTCATAGACCAGAGCGCCATCCAGGGGCGACAAGATTAGAGTTTAGAAAGGGCTACTTGCAGGGGAGGTCAGTCATCTTTGGATGGTCTTAATACATTGCGCAGATTCTCATGCGCTCCACCTGGGTCAAAAATTTATTTATATGGCAACACCTTAGGTAAACTGGCCCTTGAATCGCAATGAAAAAGTAGTTGCACAACCGGATGGATGACCCCTTTAATGTCTATTGCAGTAGGAGGCTAGCTGAAACTCTAGAAAGTGGTTGGTTCTTGCTCCTTTTCTTCAATCTTTGCTGAAATTTTCTTAGCTATTGTGATTGACCCATCTTCAAGAAATAGGGATGACAGGCCCATCTTAGTCAGCCGAGAAAAAAAATTCTACATGCCATCCATAGTTTGGTTTAAAGTAGCTACGTAGGCGTTAGTACGCAGGATGGTCGAGTGGCAATGGATGAATTTTTTTGCCATCTAGGCAGCAACATTTCAATCCCCAATCCTTGCCTTTGCTAAATTTTCATTAGATACCATGTATAGCTTGCTTAACAAACTCTTTGCCTCAAGAACCCTTTCTGTGATGAACCTCGGGAATTGTTGAATTATTCTGTGAACCTCCTTACTCAAATTTGTTGCCTTCGTGATGAACCAGAGCATTAGCTACAATGTTAGGTAGAAGGCCTTAACCTTTTCCCAGTATGAAATGTATAGTTGCTGAGCTACTAGGATGAGGTCCGGTTGCATAACAGGGGCCTGGGGGTGCTCTTTAGAAGAGAAATCTTTACATCCTTCAAGTTGACATCCTTTGTTAATTCCACAATTCTCTTTTTTGCAGATGCAAGTTTCTCCCCGATGTTACTTAGCTCCTTAAACTATTCTCCTTGGCCCGAGTATGGTTTTCCAACTCTATGTCAAGAGAAGACTTCGTCTCTTGGAGCTCTTTTTCTAATTGGGAATTTTGGACCTCAAAGTCTGCCTTATTCCTTTCTAATTTTTTCTCATGTTGAGCGTGCTAAGATGCTAGCTCCTCATCTTTTTTTTGTAGATTCTGCTCTGCCAGGGCCAATTGGTTATGATATTCTTGGTTCTTCATTTGTAGCTCGTTGATCAAGATGAGATCAACATATTGGAATTTCTTGAGTTCTTCTTGGAGTTTGTTCCACTCCAACTCTTTTTCCTGCGCTTTCTCTAATAAGCACACAAATTTTACTTCCAGCAATTTCTCCCTCGTCTCTAGGAAATTGACCCTTTCCTTCACAAGCTTGAGTTGCTCCTCCTTTTTCTTAAGCTAACATCCAAAGCAGAGGAAGTCAGTCATCACCACCCATTGCGCTTCCTCCATGAGTTCTACCTTGTCCTATGGTCGAGCTACACTCAAATTGAGTCCCACGACACACATGTTGTAATCATCTGGTAGCGTCTCCCCTTGTGGTTTGGTGGTGTTAGGGTACATGGCGAAATCCATTGTTTGATGCACCTCATTGTACACAATATATACCTTTGGCTCCACATCCTTTTTGTCATCCTTAGCCTTTTTTTTTGCATTATGAGAGCCTGTGCTTATTTTGTGGCTTCTCCTTGGGCTAGAATTAGGATGGTGACTAAACTATCCTGCTTACAAAGGGTGCACCGGGAGGTAGGGAAAAAGGGAATGTAACTATAGCAGGCCTCTGCATTTGCTCTTCTGGAGAGTAACAGTCTATGAGGAGAAATAAGGGACCTGCCAAAGCTCGATTCACAAACTGGTGGAGGGGCTCATAAGTTGTTACAGTGATGGGGTAGTCATTGGAGATTCCGCTTGCTGGGAAAAGTGGGTCAAACCCGAGGTAGTAGAAGCAATAGGGGTGTCAATGGTAGTTGAACTTGTAGAAAGAGAGGTGAGGAGAGATTGGGTAGTGGCAGTAGGAGTTAGGGTTCGTGGAGGCGTTAAAATAAGTGGCTTTGTCTAGGTGAATTGGGAGGAACCTCCCACAAACATTGTGGTAGAGGTAGAGAATATAGGGCCAATACTTGCAGTAAGGGGTGCCATGGAGATAGAAAAGGATACTAAAGATTGAGAAGTAAGAAAAGGAGTGAAAGTTACATGTGGACTAGATGATGGCGGTACTCCTCTTTTTGTTGGATCCTCACTTACTTCAATCTCCTGGCTTGTTGTGAGCACTTGTCTTGCTGTGGGTTTTTGTGAACCTTCTCCCATAATAGCTTTTGTGAGCTATTGTTTAGGGGGTAGGGAGTCTCCCATCTTTATAGTCTCTAGTTGTTGTTGTTGGGACCCTCTTGTTGCTTTGGAGGCCCATGTGAGTGTCCATGAGGTTCTTGATATATTCAATTGCACATTTGAAGTGACATAGGTAGGCTGCCCTATGGAATTCTTCCTCTATTGAGCAAAGGAAATTGATGTCTCAGCTTCCTCCTCCGCTTGCTCTTCTTCTTCATTAGAGTCATTGCCTCTGTTAGGGCTTGAGTTAGAAGCAGGATGCTCATCATCCCATAGCTTATCAAAATGTTCATCATCATTCATGCTATTATAAGGGGCATCAAGTTGTTTTGTCTCTTGGCGATACACCCAGAAGGCTTTGATTCTTTCCACACTCCATTCCTCTTCTTTTCTTACCTTATTGAACAGGGTGGCTCCCATTTTGTGATTCTCATCATAATTCACCGCAATGAAATAAAATGTATTCCATGGTGGTCTGTTGTCTTATGTAGGAATGTGGATTAGGTCAATCAATAATTCATCTTTATCCTCCAGTGGGTTGTGCCTCTTTTCCCAGTAAGGCCAAGAACTATGAGTTACTCTGGTATGCTTAGATGGTAGATCATTGAAAGGGTTGTAATTCCATTTGTTGCATATCATTACCAACCCTAGATGAGCCAACTTAAACTGCAACAATGAGTGCACTACCTTTTTATTTTTCATAGCCACTGTCTTGAAGCTTATCGGATAGATGAATAATCCCTTCTTGATTTTTCCTCCGCATAAGCTAGCATCAATAATGCAAACCTGTCAGAACAATTGAATGGATAGAACTTGATTTTTAATGCATGTCAAAAGGAGGAATGGTTCCCTTGTGAAGCCCCACATCTGGATGAATGTGAATTTTTCTCTGAAAAACTAGTCACATCTAGGAATGAAGTTTTGCATATACTTTGTCTGCATCTTAGTGAGGTAGTTAATACCATCCTCTCCTTGCAAATCTTGCAAAATTAGAGTCAAGAAATAGTCCAAAAATGCATAATAGTCGAAAGTGGAAGAGAGGAGTGGATTCCAAATAGAAACCAACTTCCTTCTATTTCTTTCGTCAAAAATAGACAACTTCACACACTTATCAAAGAAATCAGGGTTTTGATGCAAAAACATATGGGCAAGATAGGAGGGAAACTTGAGCTTCCATTCAACTTGATAATTCTTAATTTGCCTAATCATTTCCTTTGTGAGGTATTCTGAAAAATCATATCAGAAGAAAGATTGTTGCCTTCGAAACTGGAAACTCGGGCCCAACTGAAATGTGTGCACCTCCTTGTTGGTGTCCAGGCCGCAAACAAATGCCAACATTGAAAAGGCATTATGTAGGTCTGTGTCGAAAGCACCGTGTTGCGTTGGGATCTTTGGTGGCTTCCAATGGTCTACCTAAATTCTTTTGGTTTCTTTGTTATAAAATTCCAAAGCCTTATCCCTTCTGTTCCATATATTTTCCCCCTTTG
>VDFB02352184.1:0-164931 GCA_007258455.2 Sequoia sempervirens | reverse complement strand
GCTAGAATGTTACTTGAGAGAGTGAAGAAGTTATACAAGATTGCTAGAAGATTGAATGTGAATGTATAGAGAGTAAAATGAAGTGAGAATAAGTGCTTTTAAAGGTGGGATGAGAAAGAATTGGATGTTTTTAGGTTAGTTGGTTGAAAAGGGACATTACAATTTGGCCTCAATCGGGTGTGTAACACCTCTACCAACTTCAAATGTAGGAATCCATCAGGGATGATAGCATGGTGCACAAACATCTATGTGTCACATGTTCATCCCCAAAAATTATTCTCTCATCGACACACAAGACAAATTCCAAGTGGAAGGAAGGCAAGTGGGTGATGTGGAATTTTTCCTTCAAATTTGATTTTCTAAGGTGAGTATGTGAAAGGGGAATTTTATTAAGGGGTGCAATTTGCTCTTATACAAAAACCAAAAGATTCACCAAGGAAAACTAGATTAAAACACAAAAAGCTTTACATTGAGTGTCATGATTGAAAGATGTCCATATTATATGTATTAAAATCCCTCAATAAATTTGAGGGAAAGAAGCAAGCTTACAAGGGCTTGGATGGTATGGGCCTCTTAAGAAATTAGTTATTTTCTAAAATTTTGAAAGGACTAAATGATTTTTTTTGTATTGATATGATATGAATTGGAGAATATCACTAAAAAATGTATAAATTTGAACTAATACACTATGTTCTATGAGGATAACAAATTTTGTCTTTGGAAGTCAATTAGATTATAGAAAATTTAATAATAAAGATCTATAAAAAGAAATAAAAGAAAATATATATATATGTATGTATGTATGTATGTATGTATGTATACACATACATATATATGTATGTGTGTATATATATACATACATATATATATGTACATGCATATATACATATACATACATACATACATATATCAATGTATGTATATATATGTATATATATACATACATTTATATACACACACACACATATGTGTGCGTGTATATACATACATAAATAAAAGAAATATATATATATAGATATAAAAGAATCCATTTGATTCAAAGATATTTTCTATTGAATGTTTGTTCCTCGTAGCAACAAAGAATGACATATTAAGAAGATACAGACTAAAAACCCTAGCGGAAAAACTAAACACGTGGAGAGAGATGAACGGTTTATCAAACCACTTTCTGCAAGAAAACAATTTATGGCTAAGTCAAAGACTGCATTTTATTGGACATAATGGACGTATGAGAGATAGGGTCCCTACAAAGCTGATTTGGGTGTTGAGACTTCCTACTTGCTAAACCCTAAAGCATCAATGATGAAGAAAAAAGCAAGGGATCACGGTACCCATGAAAATGACAAGGGTTTTGCTCCTTTAGATGGCCCCATGGGTTTAAACGATGTGGATCACCTAGAATCATAGCTAGGTACCCTTGAGATCTCTAACAATGCTCTTCAATAGACTGTGAATCCTCAACCGAAAGAGGATAGCTCCAGCACAACACAACCAAATTGCAAACCCAAAAAAAATGCCCATATCCCAAACCACTCAACCCTTCCCAACAGCAATATTGAAGGTAAAACTATTACCTTTTCCCTACCTGGTGATATCACTAATGTTATTTCAGAGTTCAAAGCTAAAACTATCATTTTATTTTTCTTGAGAGGTGTGCCTTCTGAGCAAGAATTTTTTAAATGGACTCAAAACACATGGGAAATAAATGGTTGGATCATTGAATCTTTTAGGGGATTGGGTAGGGGGTACATAGCCTACACCTTTGTGGATCCAAAACACACTCAAACAATTCTATAGTATGGTTCCTGGGTAGTGTGTGGACAAACCTGCTATGTTCAAGCTTGGGACATTGATTTTCACCCTGACAATATCTCAAAATATAAATGCCCGATGTGGGTTGAGTTCCCATTCCTGAATCTTGCATTTCTCCCTTACTTGAATGAAATAGCTTCCCAATTAGGCAAAGTTCTCTGGTGCAAGAAAAACACTAATAAAGGATCCAGTCTATGTGTTCAACCCTGAGACTACATTGAAATGGATCTCACTCAACCCCTTCGAGATACCATCCAAATTGTTGGCCCTAGACTTGAGTTCTAGCAATGGATCTCTTACTTGAAAAAACTAAATGCCTACTTTCACTGTCGCCAGGAAGGTCATCTTATCCATGATTGCCCCATCCATAAACCTTGCCCTATCCCTCTTCCTTCTAATGATTTTCACCCTTCCAATCTATCTCCCTCTACCATTTCCTTAAATCCCTTGGCTACTCCTACTTCTCCTTTTCCAACTTCCACCCCCTCTACCCACCAACCCCCTACCACCTCAAACCTTATGTTGCCCCTTCCTCTCCTTCTCAGCCCCAGTCAACCCATGGTTCCCTTTCCTATAAATATTTTTCTCTTACTGACAACTTTAGGGTTGTCAAAAGATGGAAAGATATTGTCTCTTCCACTATCCACTCTTGTTCTAAGAAAATTTCTCCTTTGTAGTAGTCTCCTTCACAATGTTCATGATCTCAATCTTAATCTTCTTCTCATGAAAGATCTAATTTGAGACAATCGTTAGCCCTTCAAACATACCAATCTGAAAATCAATTTAATGCTCTCATGGTGGATGAGGAAACTCTCCATAACTTCTCATGCAATGAACTATAACATTCAGTCTTGGAATGTGTGGGGATTAACTATCCCCTCTCGGAAGTATCATATCATACAGTCAATTCAGAATAATCACTCTAATATTGTAATGCTGCAAAAAGTGAAGGTTAAAGGTATCCATTTGAAAGCCACTCTTTCAACCATTTGGTAGGAAGCTATCTTTTTTCACACCGATCATGTTGATGGTTGTGGAGGAGTTATGCTTGGTCTTGCACCTTAGCTTGCAAAGCATGTGGTTGCATCAGGGAGTGATCCTAATAACTATTGTATTTGGGTTACCGTGATCATCCATGATACATTATATGGATTTTGTTTAATCTATGCTCCCAACACTCCCTCTGAAAGGACTCTTCTTTGGGAATGGATGTGAGGTCACCTCCATAATGTAGACTGGGTGCTAGGGGGTGACTTTAACATGGTGGAACTCCTAATTGATCAAATTTGGGACAGCCATGTCCACTTATCTCATCTAGAATTTGATGCTTGGACTGTTACTCATAATGCATTGGGTGTGCATACCCATTGTTAGGTAAAAAAAAAAATCACATGCCTCATTGCTACACTTGGTCTAATTGTCGAGGTGATCTTTTGAGGAATATGAGTCATCTTGATAGATTTTATATCTCCCCTAATTGTTGTATTGTTCCCTCAAATTCTAGAAACCTTATTCATCTTGATATTGCTTCCACCCTCTCTGATCACTTGCCCATATTTACCACCCTCTCATTCTCCAAGTCCCCTCCTCTTCCTAATGACCTCCCTTTCAAGCTCAATGCAACTCATTTGCAACAACAAGACTACATTGATAGCCTTTTGGCTACTTGGAATGTTGAACCTAAACCCCAAGAGGATAGATGGATCAGCTGGTGGGAGAGAACTATTGCGCGTTGTTCCTCTTTCCTTCATGTTTATGGTCAGGGTGTTGTTGCTAAATGTAGGAGACTTGAAAAATCTGCTGTATAGCGCTTCTTGGTGATTGCCCTTCAGAACTGATCCCTGCTGAACCTTCCTTCAACAAAATGTTGCAATAAAAAATCAACTTAGGAAGTTGGATGCGTAAAAAAGAAAAGGTGCATAGATCTGAGCTTGTCTCCAATGGATTAAGGATGGTGACTGAGGTTCCAAATTTTTCTTTCAATACTTGAAACATAAACACCAAAAAGAGCAGATTCTTATCATTAAATCTGTTGATGGCACCCCTCAAACCAACCATTCAGACATCATGCATACTTTTTTGGATTACTATAAGCACCTCTTCATTGATGAAAATGCAGATGATCCTTTAATTTCTATTGTTGAAGAAAGTGTGGCAGTGTGTATCCCTTGTAAAATCGATGCTGAATATAGTAAGTTTTTGGATAGATCTCTCTCCTTGGAAGAAATTGATGAGGCTCTTTTTCACATGGCCACTAAAAAAAGCCCTGGAATAGATGGTCTCCCTGTTGAATTTTATCAAACAACGTGGCCTTACATTCGTGAGGATTTTTACTATGTGTATCTTGAAGGAATTGAAACTGGTACTTTAGGACCAATCATTAACCAAGGTCTCATCAAACTCATTCCTAAAGCGAAAGATGAGAAAAATGTTTCTGGTTGGAGACCCATTACCTTGTTGAATACCTCATACAAAATTATAGCTAAAGCTTTGGCTTGAAGAATTAAACCCATTACTCAAATGATTGTGCGTCCAGAACAAACATGCTTCTTGGGAGGAAGATTTATCCTTGAAAATCTTGTGTTGGCTTGGGAAACAATTGAATGGGCTCAACAAACTACCCAAGATGCCCTTATCGTCAAGTTAGACTTTGACAAAGCCTATGATCGCATCTGATGGCCCTTCATCTTGAACATGATGCAATGGTTGGGATTTGGCTCTAAAACATGTGATCACATCAAAATGATTTTTGTGGATGCTAATGCTAGAATCGCTGTTAATGGCTCTCTATCCCCTCAATTTCCTTTTCAGCGATCTATCCAACAAGGCTGTCCCCTTGCTCTTTTTTTGTATGTGCTTGCAGCTGATGCCCTTGGCTATTTATTCTAGCATGCTAAAGCCAATCAGTTTATCCGTGGTATTTCCTTTCCTAACAGTGCCACTGCTCTCAACTCTCACTTTGCGGATCATGATATCATGCTTTTTATCCAAAACATTGTTGAAGAGGTAACTAATACTTTGGATACCCTAGATTTTTTTTGCACCATTTTTGGCTCCAAATTAGCTATGCACAAGAAATAATTTATTATGTCTCGCCCCAACCCCCGACTAGCATGGATTCCTTTTGATTGGAAAGAAATAAAACATGGATCAATCACTAGATATTTGGGAATTCCCTTTGGGGTTGGAGTTTCTCTTAAAGATATGTGGAATTGGTTCTTGAACAAGATCAAAGCCAAACTCTTGAATTGGACTAATAGATTCCTATCTATGGCTGGTCGTATCCAAGTGGCCAACAAAAGCTTGATTGCTAGTCATGTTTATATTTATTCATGTTGGTTGCCTTCCAAGAGCTATTACAATTAGCTGACTCAGTTAATTCAAAACTTTTTATGGGGCCAAGTGGGGGAATAACAAAAAAGGGTTTCTTGTTTCTTCATGGCAACATTGTATCCAACCAAAAGACAATGGGGGGTTGGGAATTATTGATCCGTATACTCAAGGAATTTGTCTAGCCACTAATGGATTATTAGAGCCTTGCAGGGTGATGCTCCATGGAAGGAATTAGTTAAATTTCATATTCAAACTGCCTCAGTTGGTCACTCTTGGGGAAATGTTAGTTGGAAAGACAAAGTCCTTCTAGCTCAATTTTTCAAAACTCATGGATCCACCCCTTTCAATTCTATCTGGAAAGCTTGGCAGATTATCTCTACCAAGCTGATATGGTATGATCAATCTCTCCACCATGGCTTAAGTTTTCCTTACTCCTCTATTTGGTGCAATAGGCTGGTGCAACAAAATGATAAACCTTTAGGTGCCATTAGCAGATTTAAAGGTAAACATCTTTTTAAGAAAGGTATCTGAGTCTTTCGATACCTATGGGACTCCACCACATTCTAGTGGAAATCATGGCCCAACCTTAAAGTGCAGTTTCACCTTTCTTCTCATGATAAACAACCTATCCTTGAAATTCAACAGCTTGTCTATCCTAAACTATGTAGTCTATTGTCCTTGGATTTCCATGCTAATTTTCTGAATGATTGGCATTGGCCTAATGCTCGCAGTATCCACTTTTTTCCCCCTATGATCCATCTAAAAACAACTTCTTCCTCCTATTACCATCACACCTCGTCTTAATAAGAAATGACATTGCTCTTTTCCTCGCTCCAAGTGGAATAAACTCATCCACCAAATTTGGAAGTCTAAAATAGATGTCCGGTCTCAGCTCCTTGCCTGGAGACTTCTTTATGTGAAACTCCCCATTGACAACCACCTTAAGTTTATTTATCCTCAACCCACTTGTCCATTTTGTGACAGATTAGAGTCCATAAAACATGCTTTTTGGCTCTACACTCGTGCTTGCTCCTTGTGGCACATGTTGTTTACCTCTTTGCCTGCTTTATTTCCTCAAATATGGAAGTGGAAATCAACTCTTTTGGGTGTTTTCCCGTCTTCTGATGTTTTATCTCACATCTGTAGACAAGTGATTATCAATCAGCTCTGGAAATTTCATTGTCTAGCCATGTTCTCTAACACCATCCTCCCTCCGCAAATTGAATTGCTAATGATCTGTTCTAACTTATGCCTTCATACTGTGAATTTGCAAAAGGTTCATCCATCCACCAATTTTAAGGACACATTACATAACTTGCTTCTACAACTGCACACAATTATTGATGCTAATGGGGGCTCGAATTTTTGAGTTTTTTATTTTCACTTGTCTACAGTGGTTTTGGTCAGATTTGCTATTGTGGCTTAGAGATATTCAAGAAGGGGTCCTCAATCTCAGGCTGCTACAAGATGGATAACAGGCTTTGCTTTTGGCTTCCTCAGTGTTTTCAAGAGGCATTTTCAACACTCCAGATGAGAGGAACTCTTCCAGATTGTGTATATTCCTTTAGTCTTAATTTGCTGATTATTCATGGCTCTTTGTTTGTTGTTCTTGTCTTATTTTGTTCGCTGGCAACTCCTTGTTGTTGTTGTAATTGATGTTGTTTTACAACGATGCTGCTGTTTTGTTCTCACTGCTGGGTCTTTGTTTTGTGCTGCTGTTTCGAACAGCCCTGTTGTAGTTCCTGAACTTTGTTCTTGAGATGCTGCTTCAGCATTGTTGTTGATCTTTGTAATTTTTTATTGCTTATTCTCCAATAAAAAAGCGTATTATAGTTAGTTTGAATAAATAAAATGTGAATAAAAATTTAAAAGATATATATAATATATATATATATATATATATATATATATATATATATATATATATATATATATATATATATATATATAATGGTTTTTTTTAGTATGTAAGTTTCAATTTACTTTTAGTTGTAATTTTTCAGTTGTTTTTAGTTTATTTGAGTTTTGGTCTAATGGTGAAGAATTTGTACTCTTCAAAAAGAGATTACAAATTCAAATCATGCAAGCCGTAAAGTATGTACGTCTTATATTATAAGTACTGGTAGATGCCTCCTCCATACTGAAAGTACTGAATTGTGTCGACTCAAAAACAAATCTCATTTACTATAGACTATCTACAAATCAAAAACAGATTGACTGATGATAGTAAACTTTTCTGGATTAAACTGTGTTTTTTTTTTTTTATCATCAACATCTAGGATGACACTCCATGATCCATTTTTGCTCTCATACAGATCTTTTCGTCCTGATGATAGATAATAGAATGTCATCCGAAACGTTGATGATAAAAAAACAAACACAATTTAATCCAGAAAAACTTACTAGACTGTGAAAATCTAATGTCTTAGATTCACTGATATCATGAACTATAAAAGAAAATCCGAAATCATACATTAAACATGACCCACGTTTGCTGTCAAATACTGCAAACACGCATAAAGTTAAGGCCAGCAGCTCGTGTGCAGGCTTTAAGGCAATTTAAATTTGTCCTGTCAATTTCCAGAAAGCAGGTAGTCTGGCAGAAGCAACGACCTGTAACTCCTGCGGATGGTTGGTTGGCCAACACGGGCGTGTTGAGCCAGCAAATCGAAATCCACCGCTGTCTCACCACAGCCAAGGAAAAGGTGGGTACCAAATCCACAGTAGAGTTGCAAGCTTGGCCAGTAAAATCACACAATTTGTGGCAATTTGGCTGGCCATATCCTTTGCACATTTCACCACCTGGCAGTCAACACATATTGTGTAGCTGCGCTTTCACAGGCTGACTGCCCACTTTCCGTAAATCTTCATCCCCAACTTCATCGCTGCCACCAGACAAGCCAGCGGACGTGGCCTCGGGAAGGCCCTAAAAATGTCACCTTTTTTCAATCTTCGTTCTTTTTGTCAAATTCTGCAGATCTACAAAGACAATTGATCAAGCACAGAAAAACGAATTTGCATAAACCGACTTCTTCGTTATTGTACTATCAAATGCATAGATCTACAAATACTGTTGTTAATTGTTGTAACTTGTAGGGGAGAAGATCTAGTCGTTGAAATTTCAAATCTCTTTCAATTTTTTACAGCAGCTTACTTGGCAAGTCCCTTGTTTATAGCTTTGTTTCAGCGTCACATCATCAAATATGATGCCACATCAGCATGCTTTTTGTCAAAATGTCTAAAAAAGCTAAAAAAAAAAGTGGTGCCAATACTTGCGCATTCACATCATGGGTAGTTGAGCGCTGATGTGGCATCATATGATTGGTTACTTTTTAGATCAAAAGAATAAATTTTGTTTAATTATGAGTAGTCATGTCACAACTATTGATCCAATATTGATAAAAAGATTGGACATTATATAAACAACTACTATCACAACTATTGAAACATGCTCAACTACTGAACATAGGGAACTATGCAAAGTGGATGAACATAAGACTAAGAATGTTCAACAAATGAAAGATGGAAAAGGAATGGTATTTTAATTTCTTTTTAAATGTTAAAATATAACTAAATAACATGTAAAGATCAACAAATAATTTATTAAATAATTGATATTTAGGAACCGATTCTAGCTTGTGATTCCTAGACACTTACACATTGAAATGAGAAATAAGCAATAAAAAACTAGGCAAAGAAAAATACTAGCATGTAAAACTATATAATTGATTCACCTAAGGTGGATTTGGCATATATTTGAATAGATACATCTTCTATTTATGTCCCAACTTCTACACATGCATGGATTGGCTTTTGAAGATCTAACAAGTTATAAGTCTTTGATTAAGTCCTAAAAATTCATTAAAATTTGAAAAGTCTCATAATTTTTTAAAATGTACAACGTACAACAAGATTTATTAGGTGATTATAAAATCATCTTCCTCATGAAAATTTCATAAAAATCTAATGAAGTAGGTTTGTAATTTTAGATTTTGTATGAGAAATTTTAGTTATGTATATACATATGTACATGTGCATGTATATACATATGTATATATGCGTACATACATATATTTATACATATATAAAATAAATGTATACATATGTACATATGTATTTACACATATGTATATATATACACATATATTTATACATATATAAAATAGATATATACATGTACATTTGTTTGCATATATATGTATGTATGTATATACATCTATATTTATTATACATATGTATATATAATAAATATACATGTAAATTTATGTACATACATACATACATATATATATGAAAAAATTTAGTTATAACAAAATATGAGAGTGATAAGGAAATATATAATTATATAATTTATGTGTTTTAAAAGTGTAGCCTTTACGGTTTATAATTTAACCTTTAGATTTTGTTTTTAAAGTTTAAATGGTTTATAAATTAGGGTTTATGATTAGTATATATGACTTAGAGTATAGGTTTATAGTTTAGAATATAAGGTTTATGGTAAAGGGTTTAGGATATGGGGTATATGATTTAGGGTTAAAGATTCATAGTTTATTATTTATAGTTTTGTTGATCACTATTTTTATATTTTAGTATTCAAATTGATCATAATTATATTTGTGACAATTTAGATAACATCATGTTTATCATTGATTGCTAATCTTATTGTCATCCTCTCTATCATCATGATTGTCATTATAAATTCTCATTAAATCAATTATTTAAATATTAGAAGACAATAATCAACAACTAATTCCTATCTTATCTAAATTTATTTCTTTGTTGATTAGAACATAATTTCCTAATTCAGAATGTCAAAAATCTTGTTTGTTGTTCAAAGCCTACAAATTGACACTGCAAAAGAAAATACAAAGGGCTTTATTATTTGAATATTAGTAATCCCATGTCCCTATGTGATCGCCCCTCTCTTTTAATATTTGCCTCCAATATTTTTTTTCAAATTCTAACTACACAAATAGTTATTAATACTATAAATATTCATGAAGCCATCAACTCCATAAATAATTCCCAAATAAGTTGAATAATGACTGTTAGGGGAGATGTCCCAGTATCCGCCAGGTCTAACTTTGTGCAATTGTAGAATTCAATGCGTACATTGAATTGACAAAATTTTTTATGGGTTTTTATTGCTCACAAGTTAAGTGCTTATAGCTATTGTTTTGGCTTGTGGGAAATTCGGTCGAATGCGGGAGTGTTTGATATGTGCGTGGGGGTCAAAAAGTCACCTTTTAGAGGTGTTGTCTGCTCGTCACCACCTAACGTCCCAATATCCACCCGCTATAACCACCAATTTTTTTTTTTTAAAACCTAATTGTCTCACTATTAGCATTTAATTAAAACTATTTTATCATTCAAATCCGCTCAAAAGTCAATGGGTCTAATTCATGTTAGCACCTTATAAAATTATTTTGGCGCCCATTAAAAATCACTCCTACACATTAATCGCCAAACATTAGCACCAGACACCAAACACATTACACCCCAATTAAACTTCATTTTGAGTCCGATTAATGCACATGACTAATATTTTTTTTTGGGTATCCCATTCTTTTCCCTCATTTTACCACATGCTGGCTAGAAGGTTCTCTCGGCGATGGAAGCTTCTCCAACCGTTGATGGCTCTCCATGGCTCCTATTTCTCTCCCTGCTTTGGGGTAACAACAAACATCATTCTCCTTTCAATATGCAAAAAGTGGTACTAGTTAATCATTTTCTTTTGCATCTTTCATGACCCGTGAAGGGTTTATTTGATGATTGAAAAATTATTACTGCTTGTTTATGAAATAAATCATTCCTCTTCAATGCCTTTTCACTATGTGCTGTTTGATTTTTTCGGGTCAGGGTGGTAGTTTTTTTCCCACGGGTTTTTTTGGAGTTAAATGATTATTTCCTCTCCCAGTTTTAGCATGTGCTCACGGCCTAGTAAACTCGATTGTTTCATGGTTTTGTCTACTGAAATGATGAGGAATTTCGTGGGTTTGACCACATATCTACATAAAATGATTTTTTTGGTCTACTTTGACCTTTTTATAAAATACCCATGTGAATATGGGCATAAATTGGCAAGCCCATTTATTATATGCCATATATGTGAAAACCCTTGCTTGTTTTTTTCCAAATACATGTGCTTAAGGAATTAATCTCATGAAACCCTTGCCTAGAATGTTCAACATTGATCTGAAAACACACTTTTGTATTCCTGTGACTAAGAAATTAATATTATGAAACCCTTGGTTACTTTTTTGTGCACATTTCTGAAAACCCAAGTCTGTAATTGAACCACCTCTGTTGAAATTTCTATCCTATCGCTATTGAATATAGCACAACTTCTTTCATTTACTGTAAAATGTGTTATTAATTATTGTTAAATGTTTTACCTCTGTTGAAATCTCAATACTTTGTATCACATATTTTTTACTTCGCAGCTTACGTTTTCTATAACTGTGCTAAGTTGTACATTCTACTTATAGTTATTTTCATGAATTGTGTATTTAACATTTATATTTATGCACTGTCTTTTTACTTTACTTTATAGGTGAATGAAGGTGTTTTTTGGTGATGGGTTTTTCCTTACAAACCCCATTTACAAATTCAATAATCTGTGCACGTTCATTTACTTTTTTTGGTTATCTCTCATCTTGTATTTTCATTATATATGTATATACGTCTATAAATGACTGTGTCTATGTGTGTATATATATACACACAAACACACTCATATATATATGTATATATATGTTTGTATGTGTATATATATATTCTGTACATATATGTACAATATATATATATTATAAACACACAGCTTATTGAATTTGTAAAAGAATGTGTACAATGTGTGTATTATATATATATATATATATATATAGAAACACACAGCTTATTGAATTTGTAAAAGAATGTGTACAATGTGTGTATTAATTATATATATATATATATTATAAACACACAGTCTATTGAATTTGTAAATGAATGTGTATATATATATATATATATATATATAACATTATACACATTCATTTACAAATTCAATAAGCTATGTGTTTATATACGCCAACTGAAAATAGTAGAAAACGTCTTTATTTTCGGTTATTTCTCAAGGTTTATATTTGTCATTTATTTCATAAAAGGCTCCATTATATTCTATGTCTCTTGTTCATTCAACAAATCGATATATACGTGTGTCTATCCTTTGGCTATCCATATATATTTTTACATATGTTTATTCAGCAAATCGATATATATGTGTGTATCCTTTGCCTATCCTTTCAAAATCTTTCAGGACCCTTGAAGGGTTCATTTGCTAATTGAAATTTTTTTACTGCTTGTTTATGAAATAAATCATTCCTCTTCAATGCCTTTTCGCCATGTGTTGTTTGATTTTGTCGGGTCATGATGGTAGTTTTTTTCCCACATTGTACACATTCATTTACAAATTCAATAAGTTGTGTGTTCATATATGCCAACTGAAAGTAGTAGAAAACATCTTCATTTTGGTTATTTCTTTGGATTTATATTTGTCATTTATTTCATAAAAGGCTCCATTATATTCTGTGTCTATTCATTCAGCAAATCAATATAAGCTTATAAAATCATCCTTTAAATCAATATAAGCTTATAAAATCATCCTTTAGACTTCTTTATATTCAAAATAACTGTACACTGTACAGCGTGCATTTTCATATTATATATATATATATATATGAGAGTATCTTTGGCTGTCCAATACAATTAGCTTATAAGTAATTGATTATTTAATGTGGAACGTGGTCGATTATTACACATATCTCATTCGACCTGTGAAAGAATAGATTTACTCTTCAATATCTGAAAAAACTTGAAAAGAAAAAAAATTATTATCGAGTGAGACCTGCGAATATCTGAATAATTTTTTTAACTGAATCGGTGGAAGTAATCAAATCCCTAAATACTGAATAGAAGATAAAATAAGAAGGGAAATTAGGTCATTCCGAGGAACGCGGCATAACTGAACTAAGTCACGGGATGCCTGTCGAAGTTAACAAAGGGATGAGCATGTTTTACGTGCTTTTGAGGTGTAGGTACCACCCATCTTTTAACGGAACAACTTTAGTCACCCGTGAGTTATAACTTGGAGGCCACTGGAAATAATATTTGACTAAATGTTGGAATTACATGCATATGTTTTTGCAAAGCAGTTGTTAAAACTCATCAGGCTATAAAAAAAAGAGGTCGTAAACTTGAAATCTATAATTAATTTTTTTTGGATGGTCTAGGGGAGAAGACCCAGTAGCTACCCGCCATTGAATAACCGCCACCTCCATGTTCATTTAACCCCCCAAAAAAAAATTGACTTTGATCCATTAAATTTTTTTATGTTATTGAATAACTAATTACAAAAACACCAATAGCCGCTCATTAAGTGCTAAAGTGACTGATTTAAGTGGATTTTAAGTGCTAAAACAGCTATAATTGATTGAAATTAGAGCGAGCGGCTACTGGGACAGCCCTCTAAAAGGTGACTTTTTTTACCTCCGCGCACATATCCAATGCTCCCGCACTTAATCGAATTGCCCAGAAGCTGAAACCTTAGTTATAAGCACTTAACTCATGTGCGAAAAAAACCCATAATTTTTTTTTCCGATTCAACATATGGTTTGAATTCTACGGTTGCGCGAAGTTAGCCCTGGGGGCTACTGGGTCTTCTCCCCTATCACAATCGAATACCGATTTTTATGTGAGATGCATCTGAGCTTTTATCATCATTTGTATTTTCTCATTCTCTCTAAGTTTAGTCTTCTCATTGTTTCTTTGTTGAAAGTTTAAAATGTCATAGATATATAATTGAATAACTTATATTAAAAGTTTAAAAGTATTATATTTTTTTAAAACAATATAATACAAAACAAATGGTGGTCAATATCTTAGGATGATGCATTCAAATTCATGTATATATGTTTTGATATGCATGCATCTAAATTGAATAAGAATTATGAAATAAGAATATCCAAAGAAATGTGAAGTATGATTTGTATATTTTACTAGTCATTTATAGTCTATATATACAAGTCATTTATAGTCTTATATACACACACACACACACACACACACACACACACACACACACTCTGTAGGAATGGGGTATAGCCCCTCTATAAGTACCAAAGACATAGAGGAGACTAGACTTCGTGATCTCTTGCCTGCAATAGGATACTTTAGCCAATCGAACTAGGCCCTATGTCCCATTTGTAGTATTTTGTATTTGTTCTTTTGTTTTTTCTATGATTATTTATGAAACAATTTACACCATCAATAATAGATTACCATCATACAATTTATCAATCTATCAATTCTTTTTAACACTTCTTAAATTTTGATAGAGATGTGTATTTTTATTTTTATTTTTTATCTTTATTGTTATGGGATATGATTTGGTAAAATCTATACGAGTATATGAAAACTGTATATATAAGAATAGAAGGGTTTAGCAGATACATGTTATCAAGTTATTGACATATTTTGTAGATGTGCTGAATTTGCCTACATTATAGAATTATAAATAGTGGTGCGTGTCTTCAAGTTAATGTAGACATATCAAATTTGAAATAAATATCAAATCATTGATTAGAATAAAGATGACCATTACAACTTTGTAGGCCAGTCAATCAAGGAAACATGAAATAATCTTCCATATGAAGATGAAAGTGAAAAATAAATGTGGCCCTTTGATGTATGTGATAGCTAGAATAACAAAAAAAAATAAAAAATCTAATTTAATATTAGACACACATATTTTAAATTTATTAAATACATGAGTATTTTAGAAAACTAATTGGAAATATAATGATATTGAAGGTAGTGGTATCTATGAAGGTGCTAATAATTTCCTTTTTCATAAGCAATAAATGAGTCCAATTCTAAATGTTTCAAAGAATTTTTATGTTAATAAGCATTCCTTTCGTGATGAGAACTGAGAAATTACATAAACCAATGTTATAATTAAAAAGACTACCATGAAAAATATATTGAGATTACATTTATTTCTAAATTATATAAAAAATGTGTCACAATATTATATAAAAATGTCTATTAAAGTCAATGAGATTATATTTAATTCTTTACTCAAATTAGATTATATATTGATAAAAGTTTCATTTCTATATTATATGGAAATGGTTACTAAAGTCAACCATGCATCAAAATGATTTTCTTGTCCCTTGATTTTATTGTTTTCAATTAGCACTTATCTTAAAAACATCTTATTTATTTACCCAAATTGATTTAAGGAACAAACATATTATAGATTCTTCCCATGTATCTTGCAATTAATTGAACTATTCAATGTACAAAAAGGTTAAAATCTTGTCACTTCCTTTTAGTTGTTGATGTTGTCATATAATGACAATTGGCTACATGGGTTGGTGAACTTAAGCTTTGAAGTAAATTCTTATATGTATTCAGCATACCCATGACCAGGTGAAGCCCTTGCAGATGTGGAAGCATCATGTGGACACTACAATTGCTTCTCAAGAAAAAATAATTTGTGAGAATGTTAACATTGACATACTGAAAGATGCTTTGGAAAAATTATCTTTCATCATCAGTTTTCTTGAAGACTTTGACAAGGAGGCCAATTCAGTAATGATAAAGTACTCTCCCTATAGAAATTTTTTTGATGAAATCATTGATTTCAATTGGCCATCTGAGGCAGAGTTTGATTAGTGGAAAAGGATATTTATTGATGAATTGGATTTGTGAGTACAGAAGTGGAACACATATACTCGGTCAAGTATTGTATAGGTCTAGCCTTTGAGATTCTAATGTATAAAGATATGTGTCTCCTTACTAAGGGTACCATAGGTAAATGCTGATTGTTGATGATGTGGATGCTGACTGGGAAATTAGTTTTCTTTTTCTTTCTTTATAAATTTTTTCATTTTTCCCAATGGAATGAATGTGCTACAACGGTTTAAAGGATATTCTTTTCAACATGTGTCTTTTGGAAGGTAGGTTTTCTCCTCACAACAAATGGAAATAATATTTGTCTCATATGTATTCCCTTCGATGGAAAATGTAAATATAACTCTAAAGGGAATATGTCTTGTAGCGGTCCAATTAGGATGTGACATGTGTACTCTTGGCCCGAAGCTTGTTTTGCTCCCTTGTTTCCATAAAAGGGAATTCAAGACCATTAGTGTAGGTCTCTTGTTGAATTTTGGATCCAAATTAAGTAATTTGTAAACACAGAGCGAATATGTTTGAAGTCTTTATTTGAAGCTTTGAGTCTAGTTAGTGAATTTTGTCAATTGTATGGTTCTTGAGCATATCTAAATGATAATGCAAGTTTTTGGAGTCTATAGTCTCTCAAATTTTATCTTGTATCTAAATTATTAATGAAAACTCTAATCAAAGATCATTTCATTAATCTTCATCGTTATTATGCTTTGATTTTAGCTTTGGTTCAAAGGGTCAGTTAAAATGCTTAGATCAAATCATAAATTCATGTGCAGGATAATTGGATTTGATAAGTATTCTTAGAATTTGATCATTAATTTGTGAATTGTAAAGAAACCTCATGTAGATCATGGATGTCTAAGATTAAATTTACCTTGCAATTCAATTTGCTCTAACTCCTAGCCCATAGATATGGCATTGATCTCAATTCTTATAAGCATTCCCTATGGTTCAGGTTATCCAATTTGAGAACATCACTTATAAATAATATTTAAATTGATCAATCATTTGTTGTGGTTGGTTTTGTATTGTATTCTTAGCTTTAGATGTGTAATTCTCTCAAGGAAATGCCAATTTCTTGAAGGATTAAATCTATTAGCTTCTGATGGGATTACATCTGCTTTGTTATGCAATGCATCATTTAATTGTTTAGAAGAGTCATAGGATATACAATATGGGATTACCCTCCTGAGTTTTGCAGAGCCCGAAGTGCAGGAGAAGGAGCATTAGTGCTACATCTCGTTTGTTGGCCAACTATCTTCCAGGTATTCAAGAATTGAGTCTAGCAAGCTATTAGGTACTTGGTGAGATCTGATTGGTTTGTAAAAAACAACCAACAAAATGGTGATTCTACTGGGGATGCAAGCTTTACAATTATTATTTCTCTAGAGTGCCTTATCAAAGATCACTATAGTATATATTGATGTTTACTTATAGAGTCAGTCTATTTGATTTTTTTCTAAATATTGTTCAAATCTTTGTCATGTATCCCACCAAAGTTCATTTTAAGATTCTCAGTGCCCTTTTGTTTTGAAAGTCTAGTGTTCAAATTTTACTCAAAATCATTTTGCGTTTGTAAAAGTTCGTCTGAGTTTCCAAGGATCTAGTAAAATTTGCATAAATCATAACATTTAATTGCTATGAATTTGTCCCAAGGAATTTGGGTGGCGAATTTGAAGTCTCTACACCAGTGTATGTTTAAAGATATCAAAGAACTAAAGAAGAAGAGTAGAAAGAAATAAAAAAAGTTGACGGATGTGAAGAAGATCCAAGTACAAATGCAAGGAACTCGAGGCCACATGGAGAAGCATTTAGAGCAGAAACTAGAAGGAGAATTGTCCAAGCATGCTCGAGGAAAATGGGTGAAAGAAAAGGACACTAAAACATGTAAGTCTACTCCCCATCCGATCCCTGAACATGATATTCTTTCTAACTCTAGTTTAGAACATGTGAAAGGAATTTTCTAGACTTTAGTGATAGCACCTCTACTAAGAGAGGAGAGGTTTTTATGAAGTTTGTTGTGAATGATCAACCCTCAGACCAAGGCTTACAATCCATGGAAAGGAGGGAAAGAGACATAATACAAAGAGATAATGCCACTGCTAGACATGCTAGAGCTGAAGGACATTTGACCCCAAATTCTCATCCATATACTCCCATTCCTCTAGACCTACTAATTGGAGTTGATGAATATTCCCATAACACTGTTCCTAATCAATTTTAAGTTATAATCGTATTTGATGTTGAATCTACTTTACCAAAGGAGGAAGTTCTTAATGATATGAAATAGCTTAGAGAAAGAGCCTTAAGATGCAAAGAGAACAAAAATCTAAGAGGGATGAAGAGAAAGAGAGAAGGATAAGGGAAACCATAATGTAGAGGGATATGTTACGAAGAAAGGTTGAGGAAATGGAGGAATTGGACAGGTTAGCAACTAAAACTATCCAGACAACTGGTCCTGTTGTTCAAGAGATTTTAACAAGGGTCCCTGCGGTTCCCTCTATTGATAATGCTGGTGAAAATTCACGGACCAACACTATTGAAAAGGTTTCTATGCCAGTTAAACCACCTCCCAATAATACAAATCATGTTCCCCACAATGCTGATAAAGGAAAGAAACCTATGGAGGGAGTGAAGATACATGAGGGTGGTTCCTTTAAAAAGGACATACTACAAAATGAGTCTATTTCATTAGTTGATAGGTTAATAAAGGAAAATGAAGAATTGGAGAAAAGAGTGAAAGAAATGGAATTACTAGCTATAAACATTAAGATGAAATGGAAACTTGGTTTCCTAGAATCCATTATGAAGGTTCTTATCCTTGAAACCCAAAGCCCTCAAGCCCACACATCATCTTCAAGTCCTCATGTAGATGAAAAAACATCATCTAGAGGAAATCCTTCTAGTTCATCCTCACAGTTGGAAAACAAGGCCAAAATAGTTCAATTTAATGATCAACATGATTCCCAACTAAGATTGTTTAAAAATAATAATGATAGAAGAAGGAATCATGATACCCAAGATGAGGAAGGACCTGGTGGAAGGAGATTATTGCACACTGACAGGTACAGATTGTTATGTTTTGAGAACATCCTAGGATATCCAAATCTAGTTCCAGATAGGTCAAGGAAGCATGTGCCTAAGTTTACTTGCAATAATGCTCTCAGTGGTGAGGACCATTTAAAAGCTTTCCAAAATTTTCTAGAAGATTTTGAATCATGGGATGATGATGTTGCCATGAAATATTTTATGCAGTCATTAACAGAGGATGCTAGGGATTGGTACAGGAGCTTTCCTGATGCAAGTATTGACTCCAAGGACTATTTGTATTGAATCTTCAGGGAAAAATATGGAGAACAAATTGATCCTCGGTTTAGGTTAAATGGTTTTAACAATATCATAATGGGGCATAATGAATTGGCAGCTGAGTTCAATGCAAGGTTCCAAAAGGAAATGTATAAAGTCCTTACCTATTTGAGACCCAATGAAAATGCATGTCTAGTTGTGTACTATAATGCATACGATTCAAAAATGTGTTATATGCTTAGAGATAAGAATCCATAGCACCTAAGAGAAGCTTACAAAATGGCAGTCAATATTGAAAATAATAGAAGATCATCAAGTAAAGTGGGAAGTAGGGATGATTCCAAACCTTTGAAGAACCCAAGATCTCAAAACGAAAAGGCAGGTAAAGTTGCAGCCCTTGATTAAAAATTAGATCAGTTTCTTAGTTTGTTGTAGAAGGTAGCCAAGAATGATAAGCCACAATTCTAGAGGAATGAGAGGCCACCAAGATTGCAGGACTATCTCTATCATACTATTTGGCACAATGGGAAGCCAGTTAACAATAATCAAATGAATGTCCAAGGTACACCCGATCCTTTGCAAAAGCATTCCACAAATGTTATTGAAGACTTTCCTTGGTGTGGAGTATGTTAAATGCCTCACTCTGCACAACAATGTGCTGTTGCTAGATCAGTAGAGGAATTACAGAGGATCAAGGAGGTTATGATTATCCTCATGAGCAGGAAGGAATTGTGAATGTGCTTATGACCAAATCATATTTTTCTTGTGATGAATACTCCTCAGATGATGAGCTTAACAAAAGTGATGTGGATGTTCAGAGGTAGGAGGTGCTCTCTTAACATCAAGTATTTTCAGATGAAGAAAGAGAGAATGACTGCACAGTCTACACTCTTGAGTTAGATAATGTTTCCTTGAGGCGACTCTCAAAAAAGGAAATTGAAAAGTACACAATTGCATTGGCTACTTGGGAAAGGATCGATTATCATTCGAGGAATAGAACTGTAATTGGTAATCAGGGTAGCCTGGGTAGTATGTTTATCAAGGAGAACAATGAAGAAAATAAGAAAGAAGAGAAAAAACCTAAAGAAGGTAAAGAGATGAGAATTTTGGCTAAGAAGGGCCTTAAGGTGAAGGTTGATGGTGAAGCTGTTCCTCAGGCTGTGAAGGAAAAAGATGTGAAACCCAATGCTGAATAGGTTGAAAGACAAGGTGAAAAGGTAATTCCTAAAGAATTCATACTCCCTGAATTACCAAATTATTCTCCTATAGATATGTTTCAGGTATTGTCTCAAGCTAATGTCATAGTCCCACTGCTAGAAATTATGAGAATAGATGAGCATAAGAATAAGACTGTTGCTCTTATCAATACTATTGTTATGAGTGGGAAGGATAAATTGGTGGCTAATCAACCTAAATCAAGCACAAGTCAAGAGAAGAATGTTGAGATCAAAGTGGTGATCAATGAAAATCCTGAGGTATATCGGGGAACCACTATTACTGCTAATCCAAGCCAAGTTAATCCATTTTTCCTAAGCTTGATCATTGATGGAAAGTTGCTTAGAAATTGCATGATAGATTTAGAGGCCTCAAACAATGTAATTCCAATAAAAAACATGGAAGAAATGGGCTTGAAGGTTGATATCACTTATAGTAAGTGCTACACTATGGACTCAAGGAAAGTGCTTGTTATAGGAGTAATCAATAGAGTTCCATATTGACTAGAAACCTTTCCTGAGAAGGAATTATTTATGAGTATCATAGTGGTGGACATTCCACCAACTTATGGGATGTTATTGTCAAGACACTTGATTGCTTCTATGGGTGGGAGTATTTAGTGTGACCTATCATTTTCTACTTTTTCAATTGACCAAGAGGATGTCAAGATTTCCAAAGAACCAAGAGTTTGCCACATGATTAAATTTGAAGAGGAGACAGAAGAGCCAACAATAATTAACTTTGTAGATATTAGTTTAGAGACTTTTCGAGTTGAAGAGTTAAAACAAGAAGAAGAAGAAGTCCATCTTGCACTAATTGACAAGGAGATCCAAGATACACCACAAGAGAATGTTCTTTGGAACATGTACTTTGATGGAGCTTGCTCCAGGGAAGGCTCAGGTGCAGGGGTTATTCTCATCTCTCCACAAGGTAAAACCATCAAGTACTCCTTGTTACAATTTGCTTGTACAAATAATGTGGCTGAGTATGAGGCTCTCTTGCTTGGGTTGAAATTAGCTTCCAAGAATGGCATTAAGTTGTTAAAGGTATTGGGGGATTCTGAGTTAGTAGTTTCCCAGGTTAGGTCTAGATTAGTTGCTAAAGATAAAAGGCTTAGGTAATACAAGAATGCAATTTGGGATACTATCGAGGCATTTGATGCTTTTGGAATAGACTGGATAAAGAGGGGACAAAATTTCAAGGTAGACTTGTTAGCTAATATTGTTGTCAGATTAGATGATGTCACCTTTGATGGCATCTCAAGGATAGAAGTACAAAATCTACCTACAGTTCTTGACAACATTTGCATCTGGCAAGTGTTTGATGATGAAAATGATATTGTGAGATTCCTATATTGCATTGATAAATATGAAAGCCAAGAAATTGATTTTGGCTCATTAGTGGTTGAGGTTGATGGAAAGGAAATGTTATTTGGGAAATAGGTAATTCAGTTAAAAACAAATAAGATTCCCAAAGGATTGGTTGCACTAGAGAGGGTCTTTGATGACCTTGATAAATCAAATGTTAAGAAAGTATCTTCCCATAAGGAAGATTTAGAAGAGATAAATTTTGGGACAGATTATTCTCCCAAAAAGGTGTACATAGGCAAGAAGATGAAACCTAATGTGAGAACTATGTTAATTTCCCTATTGAAGAAATATAGGCATGTGTTTGCATGGTTATATGATGACCTAAAGGCCTATAGGGAAGACCTATTCTAGCATGAAATCCCATTGAAACTTGATGCAAAACCTTTCAGGAAAAAATAGAGGCCAATAAATCCTACTTTTCAGCCAAAGATGCAGGAAGAACTTACGAAGTTAAGAGATGTTGGGATCATCAAGCCAATCAGGCATTCCTCATGGGTTTCAAATTTAGTTCCTGTCAAAAAAGAATGGTGATATCAGGATGTGTGTAGATTTTAGGAATCTTAATGTGGCATCTTTGAAGGATAACTATCCTCTGCCCAACATGGAGGCTATGTTGCAAAAGGTCACAGGGTGTGAACTACTTTCAATGATGGATGGGTTCTCAGGTTATAATCAGGTTATGGTGAGAGAATATGAACAATACAAGACCACATTCACCATACCTTGGGGAACATATGTGTACATGAGAATTCCATTTGGCCAGATTAATGCTAGTGCAACATTTCAAAGAGCCATGGATGTGGCCTTTGCAAATTTTATCGATCTCTTCCTTGCCATATACCAAGATGATCTTACTGCTCACAATAAGAAAGAATAAGATCATTGTTCTCATCTAGAGAAGATTTTTATCAGAGATTTGGAATACAAGATCTCTTTGAATCCCAAGAAATTTGTTTTTGGAGTTAAAGAAGGTAAGATGCTAGGGCATATTGTTTCAAAAGATGGGGTCAGGATTGATCCTGAATAAGTAGCAGCTATAGATAAAATCTTACAACCTAGAAATGTGAAAGGAATCTAATCCTTCTTTGGGAAAATTAACTTTGTAAGAAGGTTTGTTACCAATTTTGTTGAAATTGTTTGGCCCATTTCTAAAATGTTGAAGAAAGGAGAAAAGGTATCATGGACAGAAGAACCTACTAAGGCTTTCCAGACCATAAAGGATACAATCAATGAGGTTCCTATCCTCAAGTCTCCTGATTATGTGAAACCATTTCAATTGTGCACCTTTGCTTCATTTCATATGGTGGCAGGGGTATTACTACAGAAAAATGATGAAGGTTTTGAGCAGCCTATTGCTTTCTTTAGCAAGTCCTTATAGGCTACTAAGCTCAAATATGATGCCACATAAAAGCAAGCATATGCCCTAGTGAAGGTTGTAAAAAAATTTAGACCATATTTGACTGGAGCAACTAATGTAGCTTATGTTCCAAGTGCAATAGTTAAAGACATTTTCACCCAATAGGAAACCACAGGTTGGAGATGCAGGTGGATCAATAGGATCCAAGAGATCAACATTGATCTCCAAATTACAAAGATGGTAAGGGGTCAAGGTTTGGCCAAGTTGATGGCTGAGACCAACTTGGAAGCCAACCAAATTAATCAAGTTGAACATGAGAATGTTGCACCCATGTGCAACATGCATACCCATGGATGGTACAAGAGGATTATAGAATACCTGCAAACTATGCAATGCCCTAAGGCATGCCTAAGAATGAAAGAAGAACCCTCAAATTGTAGGCTATCAAGTATGTTATTATTGATGGTGAACTCTAGTGGAGAAGCCCAGAGGGTGTATTGCTCAGATGTGCAGATGGTGACTAAGTAGAAGACCTTTTGATTGAAATGCATAAGGGAGCATATGGAGGTACTACATGGCCAAAACAACTGCTCACAAAATATTGAGGGTAGGTTTCTGGTGGCCAACTGTATTCAAAGATGCCCATAGGTTTGTTAAGAAGTGTGATGCTTTCCAGAGATTTGCTGGTAAGCTAAATTTTTTTGGTAATTTTCCTCTTAGGCTGGTTTCAGCCCAGGCCCCTTTCCAACAATGTGGCATTAATTTTATTGGAGAGATGTCAAAAAATTCAAGTGGGGGTCATTCTTGGATCCTTGTTGCTATAGATTGTTGCAAAGATGGCTATAGTTGTACCAAAAGATTGACCTATTAATGCCCGATACAGCTGTTGGATTTATACAAGATCAAGATCCATAGGAGGTGGTTAAACCATGTCACGAAGCCCAAGTGTTGTGCTGGAATATTCCTACCACAAGAAGAGGAGATCAAGGGTCACACCTTGCAACAATCCCCCTAGTGCAAGCACGAGGTTCAAACCTATAACCTCGACTCTGATACCAATTGTTGCAAAGACAGTTGTCATTGCACCAAAAGATCGACTTGTTAATGCTCAATACAACCGTTGGATTTATACAAGATCAAGATCCACAGGAGGTGGTTAAATCATGTCACAAAGCCCAAGTGTTATGTTGGACTATTCCTACCACAGGAAGAGGAGACCAAGGGTCACACCTTGCAACACATACTACTTCACAAAATGGGTGGAGGCGATTCCTACTAGAAAAGTAACAAGAAAAGTAGTGATTGATTTCTTGATGAGTAACATATTAAGTAGATTTGGAGTCCTAAAGAGAATCATATCTGACAATGCCATGTGTTTTAGGTATGAATAATTTACTGATTTTTGCAATCAACATGGTATATGTATTTCTTATTCATCTCCTCATCACCCTCAAGGGAATGAACATGCAAAATCAAGTAATAAAAGTTTGATGAAAATTATCAAATGGATGATTGAGAAGAAAAAGAAGGCATGGGATTCAAAATTGCAACTTGCACTATGGGCATACATGACTACATTCAAAACAGTCATTGGGCGGTCACCGTTTAATCTGGTATATGGAGTGGAAGCAAGGATACCCCATAATAACTTGATAAAGATGTATAAATTTTTCCAAGAATATGATACTGACATTTGTAATGAGATGCATTGCAAGATGAATGAGTTAATTGAGCTTGATGAAACTAGAAGAGAAGCTCATAAAAGAAATGAGAGGTTGCAGGTTCAAGTTAAACACATGTATGATAAGAGGGCCATTGAAAGGAAGTTTGAAGTTAGATGCATGGTCTTAATGTGGAATGCAAGGATGGAAGACAAAGGAAAACATGGAAAAGTTTGATCCTTTGTGGCTCGGTCCATATCTGATTGTAGACACACATGGGGAGGATTCATATTTCTTGCAGTCCTTGATAGGTCAACTTCTAGGACTACTAGTACATGGACAATCCTTGAAGTCCTATTTCTCATGAAATAGGATGTTTTTCCATGTACATTGTATATATTTGTAAATGTTGTACATAGGTTTGGTGTGTTTTCTTTCTATTGCGTCTACTTGCCTTGTCCGGGCAAGCTCCTAGGTTTTTGGTTTCCTTTGTGTTGGTCTGCTTCACCAAGAGATATGTTTCTCACCATACCCACTAGAGGTATGCATCCTTGAGTATGAGCCATTGATAGATCTCCTAAAATTTTGAAATTCTAAGCTCATTCCTCACCTTGTAGTGGTCTGTTGCATCTATGCCCATAGGTGTGGTTTAGGGTTTTAGCTTTGTAACCTTGCTCTCATTTTTCTTACATATTAAACCCCGAGCATTTTAATTCTTTGTTAACCTACTTTACCCAGTCATTGATCGTATAAGTTATAACTTAAGCTATTAAAGAAATCCTTTTACCCACCCTCCTACTTAGGTCTATCAGTTGTCCAATCTTATATCATCACTTTTAAAGTTGCCTAGGTTGGGTATAATATTTTCATAAAAAAATTCCTTGAGTAAGCATCTACCTTGAGGGTCAAAATCCGTCGGCCTAGTCATGGCCATGTCTTAAAACTAACTTTATCAGCATGTGCAAAAATCTCGTAGGTTGGATCTAAGGATCAAATCTCAGTCGTTGATCGTACACCATGCACGAGTTAAATAATAGTCATTAGAAGACATGCATGGTTTGCGATTATTTGATGTGTGTCTCCTTGCCATGGTGGGGCCCAATTTTCTTCCATTATGCTCGACGCTTGGTGGTTTTGAGATTGGCGGTCCACATGTGTTCATAAGATTAAATCTCAACCACCCATCGTACACCTTGCAACATTAAATTAATGCTCGTCAGAAGATGTGTGAGGTCCATGATCAAGCGACACGTGTGTTGTTTCATCCACATGGAAAAGAAGTGGAGTCCATGGGAAGAGTGATGTGGCTTCCAGTCAACACATTCTCATTAGTTGACAATTTGGTGAACTATGGAGATGTGAATTCAAACCGTGTTGATTCAATCTGAGTCGTTCATCATGCCACACCTCGAAAGGAGATCAACGACTGCTATTTGAAATCACACACACAGATTTTAGATCCATTTTGCTTCACACGAGTGAGCTAGCAGTCATCATAATTGGGTCATAATGGTGCATAAAATTGATTTCCCCATACAATTGAAGATTGTAGGCAAGTGCAGAGAAACTGGGTGATTAATCAAAATTTTCAAGCTATGACATGAACAAATTAGGGTTCCTATAAACACAAAAGTTGTGAGTACAATTAAAATTGTATCTTGTGCTTTATTCAAACTATCTTGAATTAGGGAAGGTTGTAATTTGTTTTCTTCCAATTG
Organism: Sequoia sempervirens; assembly: GCA_007258455.2. Taxonomy (NCBI): domain Eukaryota; kingdom Viridiplantae; phylum Streptophyta; class Pinopsida; order Cupressales; family Cupressaceae; genus Sequoia; species Sequoia sempervirens. Next base: position 138,431 of record VDFB02352184.1, on the reverse strand, counting down.
AATTGTCCTGCATGCTTTAATTTCTTTACTATGTTAAAATTATGCATAAAATTGTAGTTCTTGGCAAAAAAATTTCAAGTCCGTGTCTTCTAATTGCACCCTAGGCTTCTAATTGAAATAATTAGGTTTTGAGGTTTTGTGTATTAGAACCCTAGTTCATTGTAAACCTGCCTAGTTATCCATGGCTCCCAAAACACAAAGGTCTTATTCTGAAACCCCAGTTAGATTACTTTCTAAATACATTTTTGACCAACTCAAACCCTCAACTAACAAGAGAAGTCAAGGAGTAGTGATATACTATGGCCCTAGAATTCATGAAGGATTACAGGACAAAAAGGCTAGGATCAAGGATGCTAAATTTCCTTACATTGGCTGGAAAATGTTTAGAAATTAGTTTGGGAACATGAATTGTAGGGTTCCCACTTGCAATACCTATATATTATATATGGGGAAACTGATGGTTCCAAATGCGTATATGGATGTAGACCTACTCAAGGATATTGCAGCAAGATATGGCCTTATGTCCAGAATTGTTAGGGCATGTAATGGTGTTGAGACGGTTGGAATCACCAAGGAAGAGATTGTAGAAGTATTTAAACTGCATGACTGGAGTGAGGATATGATCCCTATTGACCTTGATACCTTTAGAAAATAGTATGATAATACCAAGGTCTTGTTCTGAACTACAATGTTGCCAATGCACATTGCTTCAATGGGACATGGAGAGAATAGAAAGCAAATCAAGATTGATATAGATGAGAAGGAACCTTTTCCTTTGAATTACTTTTCCCATTATTTTAGGAAGACTATCCGCTCATATCAAATTATTGGCTTTGATGCGCCTGATACTATACCAAATGAATATATGTACATGGTAGCCAATTTTTAGCATGCAACCTTCAATGTAGTCTATGATTTTGCTACTTATTTGGCAGAAAATATGCACAAGCGCTTGGTTGATCTTAAGGAAGAAAAGCATTGGATAAAATTTTGGTGGTACTCCCTTTTGATGCATATGATCTTATATAAGAAAGAAAATAATTTTGGTGATGAAATATCATTGAAGAAGGTGGAGGATGATCTTGAGCTATTGGTCCAATGTTGGACCTGAATTCTAGACAGGGATGATCAAAAGTTTGATTATGTGGTCTTCCATAACGTTTTTGCATCCAAGCTAAGGAGAATCCTGGTTTTGGATCCACCAAGGATCCCAAAATAAATTCATGACTTCTTAAGGCCCATGGAAAGGAGACCTGAGTTGAATACAACCCATAATTGGGGAGATATTATTGCATATCTAGACATAACTATATTCAGGGTATATGGAACAAGTGTTTATCCTTTTGTGCTACCAAGAGATGTGTCTCTTAGGATTGGATTTATAGAAGTCATGATACAATTGAGAGGATCTCAAGTGAGTCACTTTCTAGAGAATAAGAAGGGTTCATTCTTCCTGGAATACACAACATTTTCATATTTTGTGATTATAAAGGGAGGTTGGATGACTTTTGATGAGATCCTTAAACCTTATAGATTGATGACAATGCGCCCTAGAAACCATGAACTCGTGGGATTCATTCATCAAATAAAAGAAAAAGGGTCATTAGGTGTGTTTGTTCATAATTTCTACTACCCTAAGGATATTATTAGAAACATTCTTGATCTACAAGTGCAAGAGGAAATGAAAGCTATGTATCTTTCTTTTAAAAATATTGTAGCAAATATTAGTGATGCAAGTACAAAGGAAGAAACTCACTCTCATGAAAGAAAACTTCTCAATTAGGGATTCAATCTCTCTAACTCATCAATCTTCATAAGAAAACTTCATAAACTAATGGCAGAAAACTGAATTTCTCACAACTCTGTCCCAAACAAGGTTTCTCAAGTTCATCCAACTCCTTAGAAACTTTGTATCAAACAAAACAAATCTTTACAAAGACTGCCCATTTCATGAATCGAAATCTTCAAGTTCACAAAGGACTTCACCATACAAAAGACCTCAACATAGCACAAAATTGAATTTCTACCTTCTCAAACTTAAACAAGGCCACAAATTTGTTTTTCACTATTTAAAAACATTAATTTAACCAAACCAAACAACCATGATGGTCTGCCCTTACATCTCTTTACCAATCCTTCAATGTCCCCTTAAATTCCTAGTAGCCATTTGATTCAAGACTGTCAAACATAACTCTAAGTATAAGCCTCCTTTCAAAATTGTGGTTGATGCTTTGGATACCCTAATAAGGGTTTGAAATCATATCTAAAATCCAACATATCTTTCTTTGAAAATAAATAATCAAATAAGGACTGTACCACAACAGATTAGGCCTAATTAGGTCTTAACACAAATAGGGCTTATTGAAATTACTATCTCTCGACACAAATCCATTGATCTAATGCTTGGAACATTTGTTAATTGACTTGTACAAGCTTAATAATGCATCAAAAGTTCACAACCCTGTGAATTTTTACAAACCCTAACTTTATTTCACTAAACTGCCCTATTTTCTAACTATGCACATAATTACAATCCTAAATTTCAATTCTTCACTTCTTAGCTTTATACCTTATGATTTGTACCTTTTAAATATGAAACTACATGTAATAATAAGTATCTTCACCAAAAATTGATAGATTTCACCCAATAAAATGGAAGAATCATAATTTCTTAGATCATTGTTTACCCTTTCAAGGTTTTTAACAGTTTGTAGCAAATTCTCAATATCTTGCACAAATACAAACTAAATTGCATGAAAAAAATTAAAGAAGGAATGAGATTGATTCTACTACCTCCTACAAACAAATAGATACCATTTCTTGCCTGTACAGGGCCGTACACAACCAGAACATAATGATTTTATGTGAAATAATGCAAGAAACAATAACTTTCATTGATCAAAATCTTATTCACAACCACCCACGAGTTACAAAATTCATGCAAGGCCTTTTTAAAGGAATATTACACACGACTCATCACATTCCAACTGATTTCTAACTACTTCCCATCATTTAGACCCACTTGAACTTTCACCTTCCCAATGTTGCTTTTTGCAACTTTTTAGTTTTGCATCTTTATAGGACAACTTTTACTTTTTTTGACAAAATTTGACACAAAACATTAAATATTGACCTCTAAAAATATGAAAATGACCTCTAAGACCTTGTTGCAAGGTTGAGACACCAAAATTGAAACAAATTGCAAAATTTCCACATGGAGGCATGATTTTATCAAGGTGCTATTGCACCAATCAGGAAGTTAGATCTGACCTATGAGCCTCTGCTTAACATTCAGGGGCAATGAAACAAGGTAAGGCATGTATTGGGGAATTTTGAAAATGTTGTTGGTGTGTTGAGAAGAGAAGAAATAATTAAAGATAAGGGGAAAGCTTTGGAAATTGAAGAAGGACCGTCTACACAAGAGGAAGAAAGGCCTTCATATCAACCACCCAAAAAGATCCCGGTATATTCCAGGAAAAGGAAACAATTAAGGAGCAGATAGTGCCAACCCCTGTTGCATTAGAGGATTCAAGGACAACTAGCCCAACTAGATCAGTTTCATTTCCTCCTAGGAAGCCCCCACTTATTATAATTGATATTAATTCTCCTCTAAGAAGTTATCCTCCCTTGGAGCAACCACCAATTAAGAGACAGGGTTGAGAAGAGCATGGTAGTAGACTACCCTGATAGTGATGAAGATGATATTGTGATAAATCCTGAAGATATGTAGTAGGGGATGCCTTCTCCCCCAAGGGAAGTCACATTAATCTCTGGGACAAGAATCCTAAGGTTGGGAAAGGCCGAATTAATTGGTGTGAGTAACATTGATGACATGAGAGAGGAGGATTGCAAAGAATTCATGGAGGATGATTCATTTATTGAATCACCAACATTTAGGGATTTTGTATGGAGAGAAAAAGCTTTAGAATATGCAGAGAGGGTTTCCATTGAGAGAAGCTTACATCCTAAATTTCCTGAAGGCACTATCCAAGCCAATGTGATGGAAGAAATGATGAAACCGTTTAAAAATATCACCCCTAAGGAAGGGAACTTGTATAAAAGAGTGGTGTTTTATTATTGCCCAAATGGGATATTGCTGATGTAGTTGTACTTGATACTATAAGAAGGGCTGATAATCCTTTATTCCAAACTAAAGAGGAAGCCAAGTTGGCACTTCAGGGATCTACATCTAGTCAAAATGGGATGCTTTGGAAATATTGTCATTGTCTCTTAGTTCTAGGAAGCCCAAAGTTGTAGAACTGGCAGACTTTAGTGGGCGATTGGTTATAAAAAGAGTTGCAGACAATCCAACATTAGAAGTAGCTGACATGACTATAAATGTTGCTAGGTTAACAAAAGCAACAATTGAAAATCTCACTAAAGATAGGGATATGCGTAGAAGAAAGTACGATGAGCTTATGGGTGAATACAATAAGAGTCATTAGAGAGTTGTTGAGCTTGAAATAGAGCTAGAATTCTGGAAACAAGTGGAAATGTTGAGGTCTCAAGGGCTAGCTAGCTCGAGCCATACTGCTCCCATTCCTCCTATGAATCAACCTTCGTCTCCTCCACCTGAACAATCATTATCAATTGTGCTTTATAACATGGGTCAGGATCTGATTGCAATAGAGGAGCCAACCACATCAAGTGCAACACCATCTAATGAACCTACATGAGAACAACTATTTCAGCAAGTTGAGGTATATAAGAAACTACTTGAACAAATGTAGGACACAATGTACATGAGAATAATTCCAAGATTGTTCATACTGTTCTGAAGCACCTAAATAAGAAAATTCAAGGTAAATTGAAAAGTGTTCATGCTAATTATTCTTTGATGCTAAGAGTAATACGGTTGTCTCATAGAGATAGGGAATTGGGAACTCCACTCCATGATAAATGGATTCCTAGGGCTGGAAATTTGAGATTAATGGTAGTTGGGGCTAAGCAGTAGGAAGATAGATATCCAAAGGTGGTATCAACTTATAAATTTGTCAGTGAGGTTAAAGAACAACAATTCCAAGGGTATGCTGCCCCTTTAGAGCAAAGAATAAAAATGGAAAGCTAAGTATGATCGAGCAAATTTGACACTGTTTCCTGACACTTAGCATACCCACAATGAGGTGAAGCCCTTGCAGATGTGGAAGCATTAGGTGGACACTACAATTTATTCTCAAGGAAAATTAAGTTGTGAGAATGTTAACATTGACATACTGAAAGATGCTTTGGAAAAATTATCTTTCATCATCAGTTTTCTTCAACAATTCGACAAGGAGGCCAATTCAGTAATGACAAAGTACTCTCCCTACAGAAAGAAAATGGATGAAATCACTGATTTCAATTGGCCATCTAAGGCACAGTTTGATAAGTGGAAAAGGATATTTATTGATGAATTGGATCTTTGAGTACAGAAGTGGAACACATATACTCAGTCAAGTATTGTACAGGCCTGGCCTTTAAGATTCTAATGTATAAAGATATGTGTCTCTTGACTAAGGGTACCATAGGTAAATGTTGATCACTGATGATGTGGATGTTGAATGGGAAATTGGTTTTCTTTTTCTATCTTTGTAAATTTTTCCATTCCTGATGGAATGAATGTGCTACGATGGTTTAAAGGATATTCTTTTCAACATGTTTCTTTTGAAAGATGGGTTTTCTCCTCATAGAAAATTGAAATAATATTTGTCCCATATGTATTCCCTCCGATGGAAAATGTAAATATAACTGTAAAGGGAATATGTCTTGTAGCGGTCCAATTAGGATGTGACATGTGTACTCTTGGCTTGAAGCTTGTTTTGCTCCCTTTTTTCCATAAAAGGGAATTCAAGGCCATTAGTGTGGGTCTCTTGTTGAATTTTGGATCCGAATTAAGCAATTTGTAAACACAGAGCGAATATGTTTGAAGTCTTTATCTGAAGCTTTGAGTCTAGTTAGTGAATTTTGTCAATTGTATGGTTCTTGAGCATATCTAAATGTTAATGCAAGTTTTCAGAGTCTATAGTCTCTCCAATTTTACCTTGTATCCGGATTATTAATGAAAATTTTGATCAAAGATCATTTCATTAATCTTCATCGTTATTATGCTTTGATGTATGCTTTGGTTTTAGCTCTGGTTCAAAGGGTTAGTTAAAATGCTTAGATCAAATCATAAATTCATGTGCAGGTTAATTGGATTTGATAAGTAGTCTTAGAATTTGATCATTAATTCATGAATTTCAAAGCAACCTCATGTAGATCATGGATGTTTAGGATTAAATTTACCTTGTAGTTCAATTTGCTCTAACTCCTACCATGTAGATATGGCACTGATCTCAATTATTATAAACATTCTCTATGGTTCTGGTTATCCAATTTGAGAACAACACTTATAAATAATATTTAAATTGATCCATTATTTGTTGTGGTTCTTTTTGTATTGTAATCTTAGATTTAGATGTGTAATTCTCTCAAGGAAATGCCAATTTCTTGAAGGATTTCATCTATTAGCTTCTAATGGGATTACATATACTTTGTTATGCAATGTATCATTTAATTGTTTAGAGGAAATATAGGATATACATTGTGGGATTACCCTCCCAACTTTTGTAGAGCCCGAAGTGTAGGAGAAGGAGCATTAGTGCTACATCTCATTTGTTGGCCAACTATCTTCTAGGTATTCAAGAATTGAGTGTGGAAACCTCTTAGGTACTTGGTGAGATATGATTGGTTTGTAAAAAACAACCAATAGGAATTTAAATAATTTATTAGTGAAAAGTATATATTTATTCCTGGTAGCTTTGAGTACACGACCGTTATCCTATACAAGAGCTATTTTAGCCACTTTAGGCAATTATTTCCTTTATAAACAATGCATGTGTTTGAAGAATGTTCCGGTCCATGTATCCAAGCATTACAATTTCCTACCTTGATTTTTTTATTTTACTCATTAAAAATTGATATATTTAACCATCCATGAGAACCAACATAAATTTATCATTATGAAATTAGAAACCATTCTATTTCATAATAAAAATTAAAACTATAACAAACATTCCTCAACCATGCTAATATTTAATATATTCTTCCATTTCCCATAGCTATATATATATATTTAATTCTACCTATGAAACTAGTGTCATAAGGTAAGATTTACAAATGATTATATGAACTATTTTATACTATTCTATCATTATTTTTGTACTCTACAATAGACTTATTGTGATTACATTGTTTTGATTAAAGGGTAAAAACATGTTTTGAAGGGACCTGGAACCCTTTACACCAAAATGTTGCTAAGACTAAAGATAACACAAAAAAAGTAATAGCAGACCAACAACAAAACAAAAGACCAACAACTAAAAATAGACAAACCAAAGTGGACCTATTTCATATTCTTCAAGGTATTCACCACCTTCATCTCTTGGTTGTAGTGCATAATGGCCAAAGACATTAGTTTGTTCTTCTCCTCCTCAAAGGACTTTTTCATGCTACCACATGTCCTAGCACTAGGGCCCTTACCATCTTCAATTGCTACCTTCTTACCCTTTTCTTTGGTAGGAAAATCCTCCCCCTTCTAACTAGAATACATTTGTTCTTCCCTCAGATCTTTGAGCTTCTCCATTAGGAACCTTGAGGGAGTTTGCACTATTCTTGATGGAATAGTGACTAATTTGCATTAGCTTATGAATATCATCATCAATTTATTTGACCTTACTCTCCACACCCTGTAGGCATTCCTTATAGTTTTCCATGCCCTGAAGGAAGTCTTCACATTCTTTCTTGAAGTTAGAGACAACATTCTCCACATCAAGAATCCTATCAATTAATAGCTCAAATGGAGATCCCTTGCTAAGATTGGCAAAATTATCTTTTAGACTTATGATTTTAACATTTAATTTATTGAATTCATTCATGACCCATTTAGCAAGCTTGAAGGTACAAGTAGCCCCCTGGGTGAGTGTAGGATCATGGGAGTCCCAAAAGTGGCGATATGACCCATAAGTGGTTGATGAATTTTTTTTATCCAAATTTGATTAAATGAAAAGGGTTTATTGATAAATTGTCATCTTTCCACCAATATAAGATATGACTTATTTTGAATTAAATAGATAATTATTATTGATTTTCTACACGCATTCTAACTAAAGTCTTGATTGATAGGCCAATTGAAAAAAATATAATTCTCAAATGATTTCACATTTTATGAATCTAAAAGATCTGGCACATTCTATGCTTCCTATACTATAGGATAAAAAAAGAAAAAATGTTTTTTCATAAATTTTTGACCAAGTTATGGTGGTCAGACAAACAAGTTTTAATATTTTAAAAAAATTCTAATAAAAAAATCATAACTAATTATTTACTTAGAAATTTTTTTTAAAAAAAATGTGGCACATCTGGGCATGTGTCCTTTACTTATATTGAAAGTTTCAAATAAATAAATAATTTTTTTCTTGTACTTAGGTTGGTCAAACATACAACTGCTTTTTATTTTTTCCTAAAAATTTAGTACTATTGCATTGAAATTTCAAAATTTCACCAAATAGATTTAATTTTTTTCAAAAGAGGACTGGCATCTTAGAAACTACATTTGATTTTCTAAAAAAAAATTTCTTACATATTTTTCAAAATATGTTGATAAACTATTCAAATTTTTATGTCAAGTTGCCTAAATCTATTTTTCTGAATCTTCATTGCCACTTAAGGGCCTAGTTTGGACCCCCATGATTCTGCATTGACCCCCCTCCCTAGCCATGACTAAAATATCCAACATGTCCACATACTCATCATCAAGATAGGAAAAGTCATTATCTAGAGTGGGTGAATATTACCAGAGTTGTATTAGACCTTTCTCGACTTGTTCCCCACATATTTAGCAACAATCTCAAAAACCATTTCTTTTCCTTTTCTTGAGCCAATTCCATCATCTTTCATCTTTTGGGGAGTGTTATCTTGCTTGGTGTGAGCATCATCATCAACCCTTTCTATGCCCTTGCTCATAACACACCCAATATCCATCCCCTAGTACGATAAAAAATTCTCCTCATCCTCCTCTATGTGAGAGCCACCTGACCATGAGCACTATTTTTTAGTCTTCTTTTAGGAGTCTTCTTCATACTTCTTTTCATTCTTTTATGCTGAGTCAACTTCAAAGGAGAGAAAGACAAAGTTTCCACCTCCTCATCCCTATCTTGAGATTCCATCTTCCATTCCTCATCTTCTCCATCATCAATATCCGTGTCTGTAGAGGAATAGTCAACCATCTTAGGTTTGTCCCTATCAATAGCGTCTTTACCTTTAATAGCCTTGGTAGGAGAGTTCACCTTGGAATATTCCATAATGAGTAGAATAAGACCCTCATGAAGGATGAGAGCCCGAGGGTTTTTTAGGTGAGATTTCACCAATTTTTCCAACGAGGTCAACAAAAAGAAAGGAAAAGAAACCAAGAGTTTGTGCTTGAAATGGTTTAGCAAATTGAATGCAAATCAAGAATAGTAGTGAACCACCCATCTAGAGTAACATACCTCATAACAACTTTTGTAATTTCTTCCCAAATGGGTTTGATAGAAAGCTTATCATAACCCCAAGACACAAGCTTGACCAACTTGTTCTTCTCATATCCTTTGAAGAAATGATTCATGGCATCATCATTACCCTTCATATCTTTGAAGAACTTATGCCCCTCTAATTGCAACCCATAAATTTGAGCTATGAATTCCTCAATAATACAAAACTCCACACCATTCACCATTAAGGGTCTGTTGTGCCATCCTTTCACAAAGAGCTTGGATACTTCATGGTCAAACCCATGAAGCCTCTCCATGTAAGGGAAGAGACCCCCTCTTCCAAGATTTTCTAAACTTTCCTTTTGTTTCTCCAACCATTGCAAGAAATGGGATTAACTCTACTATAGTCGCCACCATTCTCGCATTGTGTTTCCTTCGCTAAAAATTCTAGAGAATTCTAATTAAGAAGAATGTGAATGGAATGGGAAAAGAAAAGCACATAGAACATGTGAAGCTTAGTGTTGTGCAGTTTTCACACACACACCCCATCGGAGGCGGGGACCCTCTTCATTCTTTTGCATCTCTACATCTTGGCTTGGTCAAATTTTCAATTTTTCTCTTCTTGGGAGGTTATTTTGGGATTAAGTCTAGACTTGGTTTGATGAAGACAATATTTTGAGGCTCTACGGAAAATTCGCCTACCTTAGAAATGGAAAATGAGGATTTTGAAGTGAATTTTCAATGTTATATGTAAATATTTTTTGCACCTATGGATAGAGGATGAAAAATTAGGCAGGGTTGCTATTTGAATTTTTTGAAAATTCCTTCTAGAAAAAAAGTTATGAAGTTTAGGGGATTTTGACCTTGCTTGGAATTCGAGATTTCCATCCCTATGCGGAAATCCCCGATTTCCATCAGCCTCTTGAATTTCCATAATTGTTGCATTTCAGAGATTTTAGCATCCCGCAGAATTCCCTCACCCTAGGAAATCTTTGAAATTTCCATCACCTTGTTGTTTTCCTAGAATGCATGTAAATGAGAAGGTTGTGTTATCATCGCTAATTTCTGTCCCTGATGGAAATCCCCGAATTTCCTTTTGGGCTTGATTTCCACGAAGGGGTGGAAATCCCAATTTTTTTTGAAATTTCCATTTTTGGAAAATTCCAAGGCCCCCTCAAAATCTTGAAATTTTCCAAAATGATTTTTTCCCGAAATTCTAAATGGAAAATTTCAAAATGGAATTTTTCCTTGAAATTTTAAAATGTTCTTGAAAATGAAAATTCTTGAAATGGAAAAAATTGAAAATTAAAATTTCCAAAAGTAGAAAATTTCCAAAACAAAAAGTTTTCAAAAATGGAAAGATTTTTTAAAGGGCCAAAATTTTATTCGAATTTAATTTGGATATTTTATGGATGAGATTTTTTTTATAACATGTGAGCTACTAATGATTGCATTTATTTTCAGGATTAAATAAGTTAAGAGGGGGCTTGCATATGGATTCGTGCCAGGAAGAAAATATGGAAAAGATTACAAATGAATATTAAATTTGCACTGGCCTATGAATCCGTGCCACCAGCTGTATACCAATTGGAGAGGTGCCTTTAACAAGGAGACATGTGAAGCTGTATTTATTCTTCAATGAGGATTTTCTCAAAATTGATGTCATTGGACCATAATGTAACTAAATGCAATTGATTGGATGATGATGTACCATGAGCTCCCAAATTAAATGTAACAACGATGCTTCTAGAAGTGCAATTGCAACCATTGGCTGAATTAAATCTTGGCCATTGGTTCAAAATGTAATTTTCTATAAAAGGCTAGTGCCTTCTCATTTTTGGGAGGTTAGACTAAGTTACAATAGTTGATTAGAAGCTGTAGAAAGCCAAAATTGGCTAAGTTAGGAGAAATTAGTAGTTGTAGGAGAGGAGAGACTCAAAATTGTTATGTAATACTGGAGAAGTAATGCAACTAAGTTGTTGATTTGGAAAACTTTGTATTTACCTTTTACACTTTATGGTTTCTTGTTCTCAATTCTCAATGTTAGATGTTAGTTTCAGTTCTTTCATGATAATGGTGAAATGCGAATCATGTTGATCAATCTCTGGTCCATACTTTTGGAAATTTGTTGACTGTAGATTACTATGTAAAGTTAGTCTGGGCCTCACATTGTGTTGAGTTTAACTGTGGATACTTGTTCATGCTCATGGGTATTCATGGTCTAAAAATCTTTCAGTTTCCTTAGATGATTACACCATCTCTATGTAGTTGTTGGCTTGTCCTTGATAAAGTAGAGATTGGTTTCATTGGGGGACCTGTTCATTTGCAACATTCATCATTGTTGTGATTGATCTTAGGTGTTAGCATTATGATCTCTCTAAAATCCTTATCTCTTTTGCTGTTTATTTTGAATCCGGGTTAGTTTTAGGAATGAAAGCATCACCATATTGTTACATCTGATGAAAGTATATTTCCAACATTTGTTTTGTAAGGCCCCTTGTGATTACCAACATTTTTGCATATTATCTAAGCTGTTTATGAATTTCCAAGACCTAACATTAGAGACCTTAGGGTTATCTCTTGAGGCTTGCTGATAGAGATCTACCTTTCAAGAGAGATAGGATATCATATTTTGTCTGAGTTGTTGCTGTGCAAAAAACACCATCAATAGATTGGCACTAGAAGGAGGGCCTGAATAAGCAAGCTGGATCATTTTCTATCTATCATTTCTCCTAAAATATTTCGAAGAAGGACCAGATCTACTCTAGGAGAAGAGAAATTTCAAGAACTGCAAGCTCCTACTAGGTCAAGGAGGACCAGAGGAAGGGGAGAATCATCATCATTCCAACCACCTTTTCATCTTCTTCGTCCTTTTCATCCACATCTAGCTTATCATCCTCTAACTCCGAAGCCATTCCGATTCAACAACCACCAATGGATTTCTTACCCAACAATCCCTCACCCCTGTGCTTCAATGTTTACAATGCTATGCCAAAGAATCCTGAGCGTTTTTGCTCTAAGTTTCATGCTAATGGCCCAAATAGAATTGCAGGGGAGCATATCAGGATTTTTCAAACTACCCTTAAGGATAGGGGAATTAATCATGACGATGTTGCATGCAGAATTTTCCCATATTCCCTTGGGGATGAGGTATTTTACTGGTATAACCATCTTCCCGCTGTGTCTATCATTGCTTGGCTTCAATTAGAGATTGCATTTTTATAGAAATTTGAGATCCCAATCAGTGCTAATGAGTTACTTTTGCAGTTTACTAGAGTCAAGAGGGAGGCATATGAACCAATAGGGGCTTTCAATAATAGATTTCACAGGGCTTATGCTAGGCTGCAACCCCCTTATGCTGTAGATGATGCCGCTACCAGGGAGGTTTATTATGAGGCTTTGAATAGTTTAACATCTACCTTTGTGAAATGGAGAGAAAAACCTCCTACCAACATACTTGAAGCTTATGATGTGGCTATTAAAGTGAGTACATATTTGAGGCAACACTTGTCTAGACCGTTGCCATTAGCTAACCTAACACCTATGCTAAGTTCGGTCCCTCAATTACCCTTGGTTCCACATCCAAGTCAACCCTTGAATCAAGCTCCACCCATGTCAAATTACCATCCAGATATGAACTAGCCTGCATTTTCTCATCAACAAGCTAATATACCCAGTTACTTGTAGAGCTCTGAGATATTTAATCGATCCTTGAACTATGGGTTCCATTGTGCTTATATGTAGAATTCAGCTGGTGTTTTTCCTCCATCAAACAATGCAAACAAGGAAAGGCTGGATGAACTCACAGAGCTAGTAAAGAAGCTGGCCACTTAAGTCATCTACCTAAGGAATCAAAATAGTCAACCCTAGGTAGCCCAAAGAGGAATTCAGTCTAATTATGATAAAAATAATAGAGATACGATGCAAGGTCAGGGACAAAATCTTGATAGAGGACAACATTTTGATGAAAACCAATACCTAGGGCCAATATTTGATGGAAGGAAACCACCACGTTAGAATAGGACTTGGGATACAAGGCTTGAAAATGAAGGAGTCCTAACATCTTTGGAGCAGCCAAACAATCATGAGAAATCTAGTGGAGTTTACTTGAATGAAGCAACTCTATCTAGATGGTGTAGGATTCACAACACCGATCAACACTCTGAATTGGATTGTCATGAATTCCAAACTACTACATCCATTTTCCAGCAAGAAGTCCAACATACCGATAGCAATTTGAGTGGACAAGAGATAGTGTCATCTAATCCTTATGACATATCGGTCTTGGTGGTGAATCATGCCCCATTTCCAAAGAGCAAAGAGAATGGACCAGAAGAAGAACAAGACAAAAGTGCTGAAATGGAGTATGCATATAATGAAGAATCTATAGTTCAATCTTTTGAAAGTAATGAAGAGAATGACAATGGTCCACTAGATGAGGAAGAGTTTACGATTGAGGAGGTTCAAATGTTCCATCATGTTCCTACTCAGTATTTCAAAAATGGGGGACAATCTGATGTTGATAAAGGAAGAAGTGTTGAAAACAATGAGGATAAATTTGTGGACAACTCTAAGGACAACTGTTCTGCCATGACTACATAGCAAATAGGAGACTATGTGGCAGAATAACTCAAGAAAGTCAAGGTAAGTCTCTCTGCTCATGAGTTGTTAAGAGTTCCTGCAATCAGGGGTGCATTACTAGGGTCTCTTAAAAGAGATATGCTTTTCAGACAAAAGGGTGCTTCAAGCCAGGTTGATACAAATACTTTAAAGGAGGTACTTCTAACTGAACAAGCTTGCAAAATTATGTACTGGTAGTTGACCCTCATGGATTGGATGTTGATGAAATTCTTATGTTACATGATATGCCTAAGGAACCTACTCATAAATCTGACAGTGTTGAAGCATCAGCAGAATCAGTAGAAGAGGTGGAAGAACAAATATTGTTGTCAGAACATACAAAGGATGTACATCGAACAACAAAGAGTGAGCCTCTACTAGAAGAATTTCAACAAGCTACCGATGAATGCCTTGTAGAGGAGCCAATTGGTACTAAATCTGAGGAAGGCGTGACAGTAAATGCTGGGACAACTCTAGATGAGATTGAGTCTTCAGTGCATGAATTTCTACAATGTACTGATGAATGTCTTGAAGAACATGATGGAGGACTTAGTGGAGGAGTCAAAATTCCTAATGGTTGTGATCAAGGATCTGAACTAGTGTCAACAAAAGAAGAATTCAGGGAGTTTTCTCATTCTATTTTCTCTCTATCTATTGACAAACTGTACAATGAAAATTCACAGACTTTATGTACTAATGATAAGGTAGCTAATGGGATTCATGCTGATGTGGAGGAAAATCTCAATGATGTTGAAAACATAAATGTTGCAGTCAATGTTGGTGAGCTTGATCACACTGTTGTGGGTGAAGGTGTACTTGAAGATTAGTTTGTGATACCTCCAGGTGAACGTCATGTTGAGGGAGTTGTATATGATAATGATTCTACAATTTCTTTTTCTTCACTTATTCCTCATGAAGATACTCTAACAGTTGAAAAGTTCCATTTTGATAATTCTAAATTTGCTCAATTTGAATTTCACTCTGCACTACGTAGTGATGACTCTGATTTTTCTTTGCATGTTTCAAACATGAATGCATCGTTGTATCATCAGTGGAGACCACCTAATGATATTAGGATCAACTCTTCACAAGTGCAGGGTGATGAACAAAACATTCGGTTTACAAAAGCACAAAATCAGGTTGTTTCTTTCCTTACTGTGAATCCTGAAGCTTATCAATTTAACTATGGGAATTTGGGGAAGGAAACCTGCATATGGGTTAATCATGGTCCTAATGAGTCACCTCAGTTATTGATTATTCTTGATTATGAGGTTGAATTTGAATGCAACATTTTTGAGGTTTATTTTACTGAGTATAAAGATGAATTTGCATTCTTGAGGACTGTTACTGTCACCTTATTGCTTGTCCATGCATTGATGAGTCAAATAGGGGTAGGTTTCAGTCCATCTTGCCTAGTAATGAATTATTTTGAGTCTCTTTGTACATAGTTTTATGTGAATAAATGTAGCTTGCTCTACTTTTCTTTTGCTTTAGTCTGTTTTATTTTCTTTAGGATAGGTTGCTTTAGGATTAGTTTGCTTTGTCTAGTTTAGATGGCTTTTGGTTTGCTTCTGTTTTGGTTAGTTTAGGTTTGCTTTGGGTTTCAGTTTGGTTGTTGCTTTGCTTCTCCAGCTTGGGTTTCTTTGTTTTCTGGTTGGGGAAGTGTCTTTCCTATACAATAATCATTTTATTATCTAGGACTGTTTTGAGTATTTCATTGATGGACTTTAGTCATGTGTCTTGAATCAATGGTTGAGATCTTTTGTTAGTGTGAAGTGGTATGAATGTTTGATTTAAAGAGGATGGGTCATTGGTTTGATTTGAACTTGAAGTATTTTGAAATCTTATATCTTTCATAAATCTTAAGAATCTTGAGGTTGCAGTAGGGTCCTTGTAAGGTCTTGTTAGGTGAAAAATCCTATTTCTGCTTCAGCACCACTATGGTTCTCAGCCCTGAGTGTGAACTTCATTGTTCACAAGTTGAAATGAGGAATGAATGAAAAGAAAAGAATATCAGAAAAGAAAAGAAAAAGAAAATATTGGAAATCAAAAGAATGAATTCAACTTATCAGGAGTATCCAAATATCTCTACTGGGGCTATGGATGCCTGGTTGGTAGTAGAGCTATGCTCAAGAGAATCACAGTGATAACCTCATCGGGGCTATGGACGCCTGACTGGAAACGATGCTCTATCCAGGTTGCTTTTGGATCTAGAATATTTACATAACCTAACTTGACTAAGCTTGGTTTCTGCAGTAGCTCAAGGAGGGAAATGAACTCACTTGCACACACTTGGATTTTCAGTTTATGGAAGGTTCAGTCTACCTTTGGTCTTGATTCTTTAATCTTGCATTTTGATTTGTTTACCTGGTAGGGAGATCGAAACCAAAGATTCTGGGTTCTTGATTCCAGTTTGTAATTGAAATGCTCTAGAGCATTTCCCCAGCAGGAGTTGCCATTTGTTGTGTAGTTTTCACACACACGCCCCACTGAAGGCGGGGACCCTCTTTGTTCTTTTGCATCTCTGCATCTTGGCTTGGTCAAATTTTTAGCTTTTCTCTTCTTGGGAGGTCATTTTGGGATTAAGTCTAGACTTGGTTTGATGAAGACAATATTTTGAGGCTCTGGGAAATTCACCTACCTTGAAAATGGAAAATGGGGATTTTGAAGTGAATTTTCAATGTTATATGTAAATATTTTTTGCACCCATGGATAGAGGACAAAAAATTAGGTAGGGTTTCTTTTTGAATTTTTTGAAAATTCCTTCTAGAAAAAAAGTTATGAAGTTTAGGGGATTTTGACCTTGCTTGGAATTCGGGATTTCCATCCCTATGCAGAAATCCCCGATTTCCATCAGCCTCTTGAATTTCCATAATTGTTGCATTTCGGTGATTTTAACATCTCGCAAAATTCCTTCACCCTAGGAAATCTCTGAAATTTCCATTGCCCTATCATTTTCCCTAGAATGCATGTAAATGAGAAGGTTGTGTTATCATTGCTATTTTCCGTCCCTGATGGAAATCCCCAAATTTTCTTTTAGGCTTGATTTCCGTGAAGGGGTGGAAATCTCAATTTTTTTTTGAAATTTCCATTTTTGGAAAATTCCAAGCCCCCCTCAAAATCCCAAAATTTTCCAAAAATGAATTTATTTCCCAAAATTATTTTTTTCTCAAAATGGAAATTTTCCAAAATGGAAAATTTTTCCTTGAAATTTTAAAATGTTCCTAAAAATGAAAAATTCTTGAAATGGAAAAAATTTCAAAAATAAAATTTTCCAAAAATAGAAAATTTCCAAAAATGTTATTTTAATTGAATTTAATTTGGATATTTTATGGATGGGATTTTCTTATAACATGTGAGCTACTAATGATTGTATTTATTTTTCAGGATTAAATAAGTTAAGAGAGGGCTTGCATATGGATTCGTGCTAGGAAGAAAATATGGAAAAGATTACAAATGAATATTAAATATGCACCTGCCTATGAATCTGCGCCACCAGTTGTATACCAATTGGAGAGGTGCCTTTAACAAGGAGACATGTGAAGCTGTATTTATTCTCCAATGAGGATTTTCTCAAAATTGATGTCATTGGACCATAATGTAACTAAATGCAATTGATTGGATGATGATGTACCATGAGCTCCCAAATTAAATGTAATAGCTTGATGCTTCTAGAAGTGCAATTGCAACCATTGGATGAATTAAATCCTGGCCATTGTTTCAAAACGTAATTTTCTATAAAAGGCCAGTGCCTTCTCATTTTTGGGAGGTTAGACTAAGTTACAATAGTTGATTAGAAACTGTACAAAGCCAGAATTGGCTAAGTTAGGAGAAGTCAGTAGCTGTAGGAGAGGAGAGACTCAAAATTTTTATGTAATACTGGAGAAGTAATGCAACTAAGTTGTTGATTTGTATTTACCTTTGATAGTTTATGGTTTCTTGTTCTCAATTCTCAATGTTAGATGTTAGTTTCAGTTCTTTCATGATAATGGTGAAATGTGAATCATGTTGATCGATCTCCGGTCCATACTTTTGGCAATTTTCTAACTGTAGATTGTTGTGTAAAGTTAGTCTGGGCCTCACATTGTGCTAAGTTCATCTGTGGATACTTGTTCATGCTCATGGGTATTCATGGTCTGAAAATATTTTAGTTTCCTTAGATGATTGCACCATCTTTGTGTAGTTGTTGGCTTGTCCTTGATAAAGTAGAGATTGGTTTCATTGGGGGATCTGTCCATTTGCAATATTCATCATTGTTGTGATTGATCTTAGGTGTTAGCATTAGGATCTCTCTAAAATCCTTATCTCTTTTGCTGTTTATTTTGAATCTGGGTTAGTTTTAGGAATGAAAGCATCACCATATTGTTACATTTGATGAAAGTATATTTCCAACATTTTTTTTGTAAGGCCCCTTGTGATTACTAGCATTTTCACATATTATCTGAGTTGTTTATGCATTTTCCAGACCTGACATTAGAGACCTTGGGGTTATCTCTTGAGGCTTGCTGATAGAGATCTACCTTTCAAGAGAGATAGGATATCATATTTTGTCTAAGTTGTTGCTGTGTAGAAAACACCATCAACACTTAGAGAAATAATTAATCCCCCATCCCATCCTACTTCATAATCTATGTTGGCTATCATATCTTAATAAAATCGAGGACTTCACAGGTACTGCATTGTACCCCTCTCACATCTTTCCACTGATTAGATTGACATCCTCATTGGAAAAAAAAATCAACTAATGAGTTTCCTTCTCCAAACATGTGAGTAAATCTAATCTCCTCAAACATGCTGGACATTGCTAGAGCATCATTAATGAGGGCTTCAATTGTCTAGCTCAAATTTCTCAATCTTTATAGACACATAATGATGTTGAGAGAGTCACCCTCAACCCAAACCTTTTTATATCCTTTGTCAACCATTATAAGCTACTTCGGCTTCATGTCAGTGATTGGTTTGGGTTCCCAATGTGAGTGCAATTACAATGTTGAGTACTCTTATGATATCATATTGAGAGGTACTATTGTACTAGTATCATATATTATAATTTAGCTAATTGTGAATTTAGTAGAGTTACATGTCTATTGATAATGATAATATATTTGTAATTTATAATGACCTCGCTCTCCCAAATACTTTATGGGTTTTAATTATTTATAAACTTGGGAATACTAACATCATTCCATTTTAACTCTTAGTTTAATGGTATTTAATCAATTCTCAATCCTTTATAATTTATTACAATATTGAATTATATTTTTTATACTTACCATAATTTTAATAGTTAAAATTCTCTAATAAAACAAAGTTTTAAAAGAATCTTAGATTAGATGATTTATTTTTTGAAAGTATGAAGGTGTTGTCATTGATGTCAATAGGATGTCTACTGATTGGTGTTTTCATTGATATCAACTGTGTTAAGGAAGTTGCATGATGAAAATGTCGATGATATTGAGAAAATTGTGGAAAAGAGGAAAATAGGTTGTGCATGTGTAGTTGAGATATTGAGGATATTGAGGAAGTGTTGTGAGTACATGGAGCTATCTTTTGTTATAGTGTATGGAGATGAGTTGGAATGAGGTAATGAGCTGAGATGATGTCTCTGGTACTTGATTTCCAAGTGCTTTTGAGAAAATTTGATAAACAAAGAAAATAATGTTGTGCAAGTGTTTAGATTGTGCTTCAGATCGTGCTCCACGTTTCTTTTGTATTGATGCTATGCCTGTACATATTTGGTATGTTGTTTGAGGTTTTTAGAGGTTTATATATTCAATTTTTTTGGTTTTGGATCATTGGTGAGAGGAAGTTGTGTTTACCAGTATGAAAACTGGTTTTGCAGTATTGTACAAAGGTGTCAGGGATAAATGTGTTTGCTTCACATTTCTCCACAGTTTCTTTTTAGGACTTGTGGGTTTGAAGGAGAGTTAATTGTGTTGTTCTCTTGTTTGTGTCAAGAGGATTCATGGTTAGGTGTATTGGAAGTTTTGAAAGTGTGTACTTAATGTTTAATGTGTTTTCATGGGTAATAGTTGACCTGGTGTCTACACTACATTAAAAAATGTTCAAGTATTAATGGATGCATAGCTTGGAATGTGAGACTTAATTTTGGGTCTCATTTAATTGTTGTTTTGGTTCACTTTCATTCCTATCTATAGCGGGAATGTTTAGGTGTCGACCTAGTTTGAATTTGTAAATACAACAAATAGAATGTCGACCTTGGAGAATATGTTTAAGGTTGAGGTTGATATAAATAAGAATGGAGTTGTGAGTTGAGAGAGAATGAAGAGAGAAGCAAGATAGATGTGAGGTCAATGCAAATTTGATTAGAGTAGAGTAATGCGAACTTTAAAGTATTGGATTCTTGAATGTAGTTAATCAAAGGTTTCTGAAATATTTCAAACAAAACTACAAAAGTATTGGAGCATTATGGTGGATTCCTTGTTGAATTGAGAAAGTGTTCTCTGTGTAACATTTATTTTCTATCTTCTTGTTCTTTTTGTGGTAGTGAGCCCTGGTTGTGAGCCTTTTTCGATAGTGTGTCCTATTTTGGAAGTGAGCCACTTTGTATTGGTTTTGTAATTACTTATATGTGAGCTAATCCTCACCATGGTTTCTCCCTCATTGGTTTTTCCATGTAAATTTGGTGTTCCCTTGTGTATGGTGTTGTCATTTCAGTTTCTATTATTTGCATTTCATGTTTAATCATTATAACATGATAAGGGTTTAATGAATGCATGTCGATATGATTACTATTGAGGGTTTTGATGTTTTGATTAGATACAACAGATTCATCCCCTCTTAGTTGTCTTGTTCATTCAACAATTGGTATTAGAGCAAGGTTCCTTGGCAAAAAGCTTAACCGCCTCAGGTAGATTAGATTTGAGATGACGAAAAAGGTTTCTTTGGAATGCCCTAGATTCGATGGCATAAATTATGCATTCTAGAAGACAAAGATGGAAGGATATTTGGTAGCTTATGGATCTAAGGTTGAAAAGGCTTATCAGACTACATATACTCCACCTAAAAATGGCCCAAGTACAAGTGCAGAGATCAAGGCACATGAGAAAAATGCTAAGGCAATATTTATTATTATGAATATTCTTTCAAATACTAAATTTGTAAAATTTATGAGTTTGAAGACTGCTAAAGAGGTTTGGGATAAGTTGGAAAAAATTTATGAAGTAGATGAAAAATTCAAACAAGAAAAGTTGTAGAATTTGAAGGCATAATTTGAGACCCTGCATATGTCTAAATATGAAACAACCAAAATCTACATGGAGAGAGTTGATGAGCTGGTAAGTGTAATGAGAGGTCTTGGTGCACAAGTCAAAGGATCTAAAGTGGTAAAGAAATTTCTTAGATCTCTTCCTGATTCTCATAGTGAAAAGGTATCTACTATTGAGGAAATTGTAAAACTTGATACTTATTCTAGAGATTAGATGATTAGTACACTAACTTCTTTTCAAATGAGGAAAAATGGTTTGAAAAATGGTATAGCTACGGAGATTTCTTTCAATGCTGGAGTATCAAAAAAGGTTAAATATTCAGATAAGGAAGATCTTGATGATGTGGAAGCTAATTCCGTAAGAAGAATGAAGAATGGTACCAGTAAGTACAAAGGTAAATTACCTTTCAAATGCTTTAGCTATGGTAATATAGGTCATTATGCTTCTAGATATTTGAAGAGAGCTATAAACAATAAGAGTAGGGAGAATAAAGGAAAGATGATTAATAAAGCTTACTATGTTAGAGAATATGTTGGTATTTCTAATGATGAGTCTGATTATGGAGACTTTGATGACAATGAATGCTTGTTTTTGGCTACAGAAAAAGAACCTAGTTCTACTAACTTTGAAAGTTGTGTGAAGGAATGTATTTTGAAGAAGAATAAGGTTGAAGGTACCTTGCTATCTGCTTTTCATGTTAAAGAGGATAAGAATTACTAGGTTGTTGATAGTGGTTGCTCTAATCACATGACTGGAGACAAGAGTAAGTTTGTTAAACTTGAAAAATATGATGGAGGACTAGTTAAATTTGGAGATGATTCAGGAGCTAAGATTTGTGGAATAGGTTCAAACAGTTTTGATGGCAAGCACAATATTGATAATGTATACTATGTTAAGGGTTTAAGGCATAACCTTTTGAGTGTTGGAAAAATATGTAGAAAGGGATATAATCTTGTGTTTAAGGATAAAACATGTGAGATTAGAAAAGGGCCCAAAACTGTGATTGTTGTTTTTAAGAGAACAAATGGAAACATTTATCAACTTAAGGGTGTTGATGGTCATTGCTTTATGTTGTAGATTAGTGATAGTTGGTTATGGCACCGAAGGATGTGTCAAATGAATTTTGATAATTTGGTGAGAATCAGTTCAGTTCATGTAGTGAGAGACCTGCCTAGAATCACAAAGCCTATCAATACTATCTGCAGGGATTGTCAGTTTGGAAAGAGAGTAAGGAGTTGCTTCAAGGGAAAGGAACAATCTACTACCTGACTACTAGAATTAATTCATATAGATCTTTGTGGTCCTACAAGAGCGAGAATTCTACAAGGTGACAGGTACTTTATGCTTTTGATTGATGACTATTCTATAATGACATGGGTTACTTTTCTTAGAGAAAAATATGATGTACTAGATAAATTCTAGACATATAAAGCTATGGTTGAGAATGAAATGGATCTGAAAATAAAATGTTTGAGGTCTAACCTAGAGGTGGTGAATTCATCTCCAATGAGTTCAACATGTTTTGTGAAGTTCATGGAATAAAGAAGCATTTTTCTGCCCCTAGAACTCCTCAACAAGATTGAGTGGTTGAGAGGAAAAACCAGACGATTCAAGAAGCTGTTATGACTATGGTGAAAGAGGAAAATATAGTAGAAGTATATTGGAGAGAATCAATTCATACTACTGCTTACATACTTAATAGAGTAAAAGCCAAAACTAACAAAATGACCTAGGATTCAAACACGCCTTTCCTTAATTTCATTAGAAAGAGAGAAGATCACAAAGGGATATGATTGAATTTCAACCTTGAGGTGAGTCAATGACGAGGGTGCAACCCGAGACATTGAAAATAACTCAAAAAACAAGAGAATAATTTTATTATTCAGAAAATGGAACTTCTTACATGCAGAGGATCTCAAATCCTCAAGTTCTACAATAGATGCAAGTTACAGAAAGTCATAGAATAATTCTTTTCGTAGTGTGCGAACTTGTTCCCAAAAATCTACACAAAAATTAGAAACCCGCCCATAAATAAAGCTCCTTATTAGTTTGGAGCCAAAAAAACATTCAAATTTGAGTTTTTGGCGGCCTAGCGCTGGAAGTTACAACTTGAGATTCAAATTTCAGAGTACATTTGAAAATTATTATCTTCTAGAAAGTGCGCCAACTTCTGGGAGCCATAACTTTTGATCCGGGACTCCATTTTTCGAACCTTTTGAACCATTGGAAAGGTCTCGAAGTTAAGAACATGATCAAAAAGTGCTATGCTAATTTTGGCAAGTTTCAGGGCCGATTCGGGACCAATTACTGCCTCAAATCTGATTTGGAAGGTTTTCAGGTGTAATTCTTGGAGACAAAAATTGCAATATCTTTCAACCCAGGAATAGAAAGGAAAAACCGTAAGTTGGGAATTACATTATGACGAAAAGGGTATCTAGAAATGCAAAAAAATCTAAGAAACTACCAACATGAAAAGAGACTTTTTTTTTGGGTGATGCAGGATTGCCCTTACACCACTGGATGCTCCTGCATCAGACACCCAGGGTAATTTGAGAAAGGACCCCGTCACATCTTAGATTGTTGAGGAAAACCCAAATGGTCAACCTTTTCCTTAGATAGCCATAATGAATCTTCCATAGGCCTTCCTCTCCATTTCACCAGATATTCTTCATATTGCCCATTTCTGGTACTCCTTCCCACATGACTATCCAGGATTGCTTCAATATCCTCCTTCTCGGAAGTAGGTGCTGGAATGTCATACTGCCCTATTGTTGGTGCACCCTCTATTCGACCTTCATGATACTCTGTCAAATCTGAAATGTTGAACATAGGGGAAATGTTGACCCCATCTGGCAACTCTACTTCATATGCATTCCCTGAATCATGCTTCTTCAAAATATTGCAGGGACTGAATTTCTTCATCTTCAATTTGTTATAGGTACCTACTGGAAACCTTTCTTTCCTCAAGTGGACCATTACTTCATCACCAATCTGAAACTCCTTATTCCTCCTTTTTTGATCTACCTTGGCCTTATACTACATATTCATCTTGTCAATATGTTCTCTTACCTTCTCATGTATACCCTTGATGTGCTTTGCAAAATCTTTGACTTTGACACTTATCTTCTTCTCTTGGTCGATCTTCGTCAATTCTGGAGTTGTTCTGGGGCTGCCTCCATACACAATCTAGAATGGTGATCTACCAGTGCTTCTGTTGATAGAATTATTGTAAGAAAATTCTGTCTGGGGTAAGATCAAGTCCCATCCCTTGGGTTTATCTCCTACCAAGCATCTCAGTAGGTTAACCAGAGTCCTGTTTACAACCTCTATCTGCCCATCTGTTTGTGGATGGTGTGCAGAATTGAACTTCAACTCCGTTCTCAACTTCTTCCACAAGGTCCTCCAAAAGTATCCCACAAATTTGGTGTCACAATCTGAGACAATAATCTTTGGCAGACCATGTAGTCTCACCACCTCTCTAAAGAACAAGTCAGCAATGTGGACTGCATCATGGGTCTTTTGACATGGAATAAAATGTTCCATCTTCGAAAACCTATCAACCACCACAAATACTGAATCATTCCCTCTCTGCGTCCTTGGAAAACCAAGAACAAAGTCCATACTTATATCCTCCCATGGCCTCTCTAGTACAAGTAAGGGCTAATACAACCCTATATTCTGGCTCACTCCCTTAGCCATTTGACATACCCTACAACTTTGTACAAAATTCTTCACGTCTTGTGACAACTGAGGCCAATAGTAATGTTCACTAATAATGGCTATGGTCTTATCCCAACCAAAATGTCCTACTATTCCTCCATTGTGCTTCTCCTTTATCAGGTTCTCCCTCGTGGAACTCCTTGGAATACACAGTTAACTTCCCTTAAACAACATGTCATCCTGGATTATGAAATCCAACCACTTTTTCCTTTCCACTGTAATAATCTCCTTGCAAGCTTTCCAGGCCTTTGCAAAATCAAGATCTTCTACATACAATGTCTTGAGTTCATTGAACCCAACCACTTCAATCTGCATCTTCGTCAACAATGTATGCCTCCTACTTAAGGCATCTGCAACCCTATTCGACCTCCCAATCCTATGTTTTAGAACAAAGGTATAACTCTCTAAAAATTCTACCCATTTCATATGCCTCTGATTTAGTTTTCCCTAACTATTCAGGTACTGCAATGATTGATGATCAGTATACAAAAAAAAATCTTTTGGCAACAGATAATGCCTCCATTTCTTCAATGCTTGAACTGTTGCATAAAATTCCTGATCATATACAAAATACTTTCCCTTGGCATCATTTAAATTTTCACTAAAATAGGCAATGGGCTTACCTTCTTGGCTCAACATTGCTCCAATGGCACAACCATTGGCATCACAATCCACCTGAAACACCTTATTGAAATTTGGGAGGGCTAGAACAAGCTGCTCTGTCACCTTTTGTTTCAACAATTCAAAAAATTTCATTGCTTCAGTGCTCCACTTGAACTCTTTTCTATCCCCTCTCATTGTTTCAGTCAGGGGTGCACAAATACTACTAAAGTTTCTAATGAACCTTCTATAAAAACTAGCCAAACCATGGAAAGATCTTACCTCAATAGCATTTTTTGGGGTAGGCCATTCCAAAATATCCTTCACCTTCTCTGGGTCCATCTTGAGACCTTCTGTCGAGACTACAAACCCCAAGTACACTAATTCCTTCTTCACACTTCTTTAGATTTATCAACAATTTCTCCTCTCTTAACTTCTCAAAGGCTCTCTGAATATGCATCAAATGCTCATCCAAATTTCTACTAAAAATCAAAATATCATCTAAATACATAATGAAAAAACTTCCCATAAATTATTTTAATACCTTGTTCATGAGCCGCATGAATGTGCTCGGTGCATTGGTTACCCCAAAAGGCTGACAAACCACTCGTACATGCCCTCTTTGGTCTTGAAGGAAGTCTTCATTCATCTCCCTCTCTAATCCAAATATAGTGATAACCACTCTTCAGATCAATCTTTGTGAAGTACTGAGCTCCACTCAAATAGTCCATCAGGTCATCCATCCTTGGTAGGGGAAACCTGTACTTGATTGTTATCTTGTTTATGGCCCAAGATTCTATACACATCCTCCACTCCCCATCCTTCTTCGGTGCTAGTACTGTAGATACTGCACATGGGATCAGGATCTCTTGAATCAAACCCTTTCTCAACAACTCCTGAACTTGTTTGTTTAACTCCTCATTTTCTGTTGGAGTCATTCTGTGAGCTATCTTATTTGGAAAACTGGCTCCAGGGATCAAGTCAATCTGATGATTGATCTTCCTCACTGGTCATAAACCCTCAAGTACGTTATCATAAATTTTTTCCTAAAACTCATCCAACAACCAAGAAACTTCTATTGGCACCTTCTCACTATCCTCCTTACCCACTCTAGGAATCAATGCATAGCACACACGCTCATGCTTCATACCTTCTAAAAAATTTCTTCCATCAACATAACAGATTCTAGCACTACTGCATACCTTTTCTTCGACCTCCTTTAGGGGTTTCAACTTGTGATGAACCCCACCCTTCGTCAGGGAATAAGTGTTTGCATGGCCATCCTGTATAGCTCGCCTATCGAATTGCCACAGCCTCCCCAACAACATGTTACATGCATCCATGGGGATGATATCATAGAGTACCTCATCATCATAGTTCCTGATCTTAAACTTCACTAGGTACTGCTCATTGACCAAAACTTTCTGGTCCTTCTACAACCAGGCAATCTGATATTGATGCAAATGTCTTTCCCTCTTCAGCTTCAACTTTGTAACCATCTCCTCTGACACCAGATTATCAGTGCTCCCACTGTCAATGATGACTTCACAAAATTTTCCTTCACATTTGTACCTTGTGCAGAATAGATTATTCCTTTGTTCAGGCTCCTTCTCTTTAGTCACTAGTGCTTTTCTAATCACTAGGGCTTCTCCCCTTTTAGCATCATTTGAATGTTCTGATTGAGCCTCCTCATTTGTGTGTGCAACCCTTCCATGACCTTCTGGCCTTTTGTCTACCCTTCCTTGATGTTGTGGAAACTCATAGGCTCAATGTCCTTCTTCACCACAATGGAAACACGTTCCTCTGAAACCACCTCTTCCAGATCCTTGTCTAGATCTCCCTCGTCCTCTACCTCTTTGATCACCATTGTTTTGATCATGAGGGCAGTAGAAGTTATCATTCTTTTGGTTTCAATTGGTACCAACACCTTCATTTTTCTTCTCATCATAATTTCATCTTCTAGAAGATCTTCCACTACCCTTTCTGCTCTGACCTCCTCATCCTTTTTGCTTGCTGTCAAATCTTTTGTTTAGCTTCTCTTCAAATTTTAGAGCAAACTGGTATGCATCCTCAATGGTGGTCATTCTGACTAGGCTTAGCTCCTCCTGAATGCATGGCCATAACCCATTAAAATACTGAGCTACCTTCTTGTTGGCCTTTGTATGACCCGTTATGATGATCATCTTGTGAAAATATTCAGTGTATTCTTTCATAGATTTGCTTCCTTGCTTCAACCCTTGCAATTTCTTTAGTAGATCTAGCTCGTAGTCCACTGGTATGAATTGCTTTTTTAGTTTCTCCATCATGTGATCCCATCTGGTGATCTTGCCTTTTCCTCTTCAATTTCTCTTCAACTAGACCTCTTTCCACCAAATACTGGTGTGGCCCTTCAGCTTCTTTTTTGTGAACTTGACCCGATCTGGGTCCTCTATCTCCTCATACTCAAAATATTCTTCCAACTCATTGATCCAGTCGATCAACTCTTCCAGAATAATTGGGGACTTATGCTCTGGGTCTTTTCCCGATCTTTGAAATGGCCCTTATCAACCTCATTTGGTCTTGATCAATTACTTCTTCTTCCTCTTCTACATCCAAATCTTCCTCCTATTCTTCATCCTCACTTTCTTCTCTCCTCGGGTTTAACCCTCTTCTCATTTTCTCCTGCAACGCATCAATCTGTCTTTGGAGGGCTTTGAAACCCTAGCCGCTAGTGGATCTCTTCCACTAGAATTTATGCCACCTCGACCAGCTCTGGCACCACCATGTCTACCAAGCATCACTCTTGGAGGCATCTTTCTTGACCTCGACCCACAACCACGGTCCTGGTGTGAACTGCCTCACAATCGGTGATCCGTCCACACACTCAAGAAAACCTGCTCTGATACCACTTGACGAGGGTGCAATCCGAGACACATAAAATAACTTAGAAAATAAGAGAATAATTTTATTATTCAGAAAATGGAACTTCTTACATGCAGAGGATCTCAAATCCTCAAGTTCTACAACAGATGCAAGTTACAGAAAGTCACAGAATAATCCTTTTCGCAGTGTGTAAACTTGTTCCCCAAAAACTACACAAAAATTAGAAACCCGCCCATAAATAGAGTTCCTTATTAGTTTGGAGCCAAAAAAAGATTAAAATTTGAGTTTTTGGTGGCCTAGCGCTGGAAGTTACAACTTGAGATTCAAATTTCAGAGTACATTCGAAAATTAGTATCTTCTAGAAAGTGTGCCAACTTTCGGGAGCCATAACTTTTGATCTGGGACTCCATTTTTCAAACCGTTTGAACCGTTGGAAAGGTATCAGAGTCAAGAAAATGCTTAAAATGTGCTACGCCAATTTTGGAAAGTTTTGGGGCCGATTCGGGACTGATTAGTGCCTCAAATTTGATTTAGAAGGTTTTCAGGTGCAATTCTTAGAGACAAAAGCTGCAATATCTTTCAACCCAGGAATAGACAAGCAAAACCGTAAGTTGGGAATTAAATTATGATGAAAAGGGTATCTATAAATGCAAAAAAATCTAAGAAACTACCAACATGAAGTGAGACTCTTTTTTTTGGGTGATGCAGGGTTGCCCTTACACCACTGGATGCTCCTACATCAATCAACCATATTTTGGACCTTGGATCTCTGCTTTCTTATGATAAAATTGATTGATTTGTAATATTTTGGAATGATTTAAAGTGTATTAAATAGTTTAATTATGCAACCTAATACTTGAACTAAAATTTAAATGATAATAGAAAGAGAAACAACAATTTGTAGGCAAATATGAGAAGGATCTGATAGTGTGTGCTTGTCAAAAAAAGTGTATTTCAGGTCCTGATCAAGCACTCATTCACCTAGGGGTGAATGGGTCTTAGTGCAAGGGTCCAAAATTAGTTTTCATAGTCCTGTAATCCCAGATCTAAGCTTTTGATTTCTCTAGGTTTGATTGTTGGAAAGCCAAAAATAAAATCTATAAGTGAGTTTCCATAGATTAACAATAATGATGATAACTTATGCAACTTTGCAAATTTTCTCCTTTTATCAAGTTTTAATCCTTCTTCACCTGTAAATCTACACATATAAGATATAAACAATTTTTTTTGTTTTGGACTGAATAGGGGTTTTCCTTAGTCAAACATGCCATGTTTGGTAATTAAACTTTGATAATGAAATAATGACAACATGAAGGAATTGATGAATGAACAAAGCTTGTTTCAACCCACCAAACCCTTAATGGCTTCCCTTAGATGACTGAAGTCGAGCACATCAGTCTAAAGCTTGGATATTGCATGAATTGTATTGATTGATTGATGCTTGAATGCTTGAAACCTACATCACAATGTTAGCTCCAAAACATGACATAAACACCCATAAAATTTGACATGATGATATGATCTTGATTTTTGTTGTAGATGACTGATAAATCTGCTCTTCAATGCTCTTGACAATAATATTTTCTCTTAGGATTGATCACTTAAAGTATTTTTTCTAGTTATATTTCAATTGATAGAAAAACTATGTATTTATACCTAAGTTTATATAATTTTCCAAAAAATAGATTCCAAAAGCCAACACTTGAAACTTGAATTTGAATCATTAAAATGCTACCAAAAATATAAAATTAGGTCCTAAGACTAAAAGGGGACCAATTTTCCCTTGGGCGAATGAGTTCTAGGACCTAAGCCTAGGACACTCAATTTCCAAGGTAATTTAATTAATGTTGGAAATTGTTTAATATAGGTTTCCCTTTTGGAAAACGAGAATAATAAGGCTTTGAAATAAATAATTTGGTCAATTAGAGGCTTAATTAAGTCTAATTAATCATGGTAATGCAAACATAGTATGAAATTGTAAAGATATACATTTTTCAACACTACATTTAGCCTCCACTTTAGTGAGAGTATGAACTTACTCTCAAACTCATACTAAAGTAGAAAAATAGGTCAAGAGAGGTCCAATTGTACAACTATTGGGAAGATAAGATGACAAGGATCAAGGAGAATGATCAATCCCCCAAGATCTAAGGTCTCATGGAAAACCAACAAAGGCACAAAGAGACACATGCATGCAACAACAACACAAGATACACAATCATACAATGTCAAAAATAATGCAAACAGATAAAGGAAAGGAAAAGGGTGGAACAAGCCTCGTCTGTTTGTCCAAAAGGTATGGATCAAGCCTCAATTGTTTGTTTTGAAGAACCCAACTGAATTCAACTCAACCACTGATGTTTACAATATCTTTTTTTGTTTTTTTGAAGATTTTGATAAATTTTAAATAAGGAATATAAAATTATGCCAAGCATAAAATGGTGCTAAAAATTAAATCAAAGCAATTATATGGAAATTTCCATTGTATTAAGCATTAAGCAACTGCTGCGGATAGATTGCAAGCAATAGACAAACCTGGAAACCTCCAGATTAATTAAATAAACCAGATCTGTACATGGCATGCAAGAAATGCTGAAACTGGTGGAAAGAAATGTCCACCTCTAGATAATGACTTCTCCCACACAAAAACTAGATCAAATGCAATGACTAAGCTAGGCATCCAAGGTGGAGTCAAGATCAGGTCAAGAAAGAAGGTGTTTCAACCTTCTTGTTCACACGCCTATGCTAGGAACATACATGCCTTCCAATGTCAAGTACAACCCTCTGAAGAAGATGTACAACTCTTTATTGAAGCTAAAAAACTAAGGAGAAATGGTGTCCAAGATGAATAAACCCTCTCCTTTATTGAAAGCTAACAAATATAGAATATAAAATCTCTAATGAAGCTCAAATAGACTTCTAAATTGAAGCCCTTGCTGTAGCAAAGATTCAGCTGGTCTTTCACAGCTTCAAGTTTGCAAATCACTAAAGATTTCTCGTTCTCCAATGGTGGTAAATCACTGTAACCCTTGTCTCAGAAAAATGCACAGAGAAATCAAAAGAAGTAATGTCAAATAATCATCAATGAATGAGGTTGAATTTCCTTCTTTTCCCTTATATCCCCAAAAGGCACGATTCCCAAGAAGTCACACACTTTGCCATTTAAATGCATTAAAATATATTTAAATTACTTCAATAGTCTTTTAATATCATTTTATAACTTGGGCACACCTTGCGATGACTTAAATGATTTAATTTTCACTTTATAACATTTAAGTCATCACTTTTAATATTTTAAGTGGCTTTTTAATTATAAAGTCAAATTATAACTTTATAATATTTCCATAAGTCAAATAAATACTCAACCACTAAAATATTAATATCTCCCTCAATTCTCAATGTTTTGACATGCTGTCAAAAGTTGGCGAACATTGAACTACAAAGGTATGCACTAAGCCCAACATTGAACTGAAAGGCTGGTAACGACAATATCCACCATCATTTTCCATTGAGATCCCCTATCCACACATGTTAGCCTATGAGGATCCAAATAATAGGCTAACTCATCTATTACTGACATTGACTAGAGTGGGGACATTACATTTGTCCAAAACATAAATGTTCACAAGCAAAAACCCGATGTCCACTATATGAACAAAATACTCATGAGGGCTAGTAAAAATCCACTGTTCACTAGGTGATTCCAAAAGGATGAGAAACACACACTAGGTCTACAAGGCCCGCACTCATAAAAAAAGTGGCACGTGGGTAAAATCATCACAAAAATTGTGTACCCATAAGTTAGTGCCAAAATGATCAATACCGAAATGGAATAATACTAATGAAATAATGCCATTGTACGCCCCCACTATAAAGAAATTTCTAAACACCATGTTGTGAGAAATTACTTTAAAAGAGAAAGATGATAAATGTCAAATGATAAAATAAGACATGAGAGCCTATTTGGAAAGGCCTATGCCAATGATATGTTTCCAAATAAGGTTGCATCATGAAGAGGGGTTGCCCCCAAATAAAATCCCAAAGATAACACATAAGGGATCTATAGATTTGGGGTCAATGTATGTCTTTACTACAGTGATATAATAGAGCTTTAATTTTTCACCATTCCCCAAATACTTGTAGAACAACGAACATAAAGGAAGAATGAAACATAGAGAGTGAAAGGAAAGAAAATATTTTGGGTCAACATGGAAGAGACCTAAATGTCTCAACGCTTTGTATCGTACCCAAAAGAAAAACAAAACACAAAAGAAAGGATAATTTTTATGACATATAGAAGAATAAAGATACAAATAGAAGAATGTCATGATAGGTTTGCTTCCTTTGTATCCTTGCACCAACAGAGTAACACGGGTCATCCAAAGAATTCTCACAAACATAAAGACACTCCAAGAAACACGATATAGGGGGTCACATTACACACCTACAATCACAAAGAACATGAAATAAAAAAATAAAACACTAGTATGTCACATGCAAGCCAACCTAAAGTAGGTCATCTACATCCCAATATTTCTCATTATATATGAAAAGTGGATAACTAACTAAAGGGGCAACAACCAGTTTCGTATTAGGATAATCGCCAGGTTCAAAACATGGTGATTCACTCTTGTTAGGAGGATCATCACAGTTATGCCCATATAAGTTCATGGAAGAGGAATTAACAAATTCGGCTTATTATGCACTTCCTCATCAATCTTAACATTCTCATCATCATCCACATTAATCACAATAAGAGGTATAATGAAAATTTCCATTGTGGGTTCATGTTTTTGTTGTGACAATGGTGGAAAATCATCATGATTTGTTTTAGATATTGATCTTGTTTTGTTGGTTTTTTCTTTTATTCTAACTAATGAGCAATAGCACGACGTTGATGCATACGCTCTTTAGCATTCCAGTTCTTCTTACACAATTTTCAAGTTGTGATGGTGTAGGAGAAGGTTTATCAACCATTGGTTTCTTTTCTTCCCATAAGGGAGGAACGAAAGGAACCATCAAGGGTTGGGAAACCGCTTTCTCTTTAGGTTTATAAACTTGTTTGATTTTAGGAGGAACCAAAGGATTTGTATGGTTATCTCTTGGTCTTTTGTAGGAAATAGTTGGAGGAATTATGGTGGATTTGTCTTGGTTACTTGGAAGGGATTTTGGTTCAATAATAGGTTCATTAATGATATGTTGGGAAGGAAAAACATTCATGGACTTGGGAATATTACTAAGGGATAATTTTTCTATGTGCTTTTCCTTGAACTTTTGATAATATTTGAAAAAGAAGTCCTTGTGAGGTTTAATAGGTTTAATGGGTTCGGTCCAAAAGAAATCCAATGAAAAGTTCCCACGGGAAGACAAAGGATTAAACCCCTTGTGATGTGTTGTAAAGATTTCATTGTGAAATGGAAATTTCAAGAATTGATGAATAACCAATGGGATGACATCCATGGTTGTAGCCATGGGTACCCTAACTTCACATGGAATTGGTCTGATGATGGGATAATAGAGAATGAGACATTTAATTGTTTCAGTCCAAATTTTAATGGGAGAGTGATCAAACCTATCGTAGGGTGAGCAAAACCATCATGTGTTTTGATCCATTCTTTCAATTGTTCATAAGAATCTTGGCAAAGCTCATGCACAAACAATAATTCCTCATTGATCACATTCTCTACACACATGGAATCAATTAATATCCCATTTGTAGGCATGCCATTGATTCTTTTGGCTATGTAAGGAGGACCATCAGGTGCATGTTTAATTATTTCATTTTGTGAGAAAATAATGTCAAGAGATAATTTGGTTTGGCCCTTATGAGGTTGAACATCAATGAGGTTGACCATACCTTGCAAATAATCCCCATAATCACTCATGTTATTATTATTCATGTCTTTTAGTTTGTCTTTTGAATGAAAATTTTACTTTTGAATAATGTAGTTGTTTTGATCAAATGCTTAAATGAAAACAACTACAAAAAACAACTTTTGGAACTGAAATTGATATTTTGTAAATAGCAATAAATAAAGTAGACAAAGACAAATTTATGCTCATAAATTTGAAAAATTACATGTACAAGGACATGTTTTCCCAAGGGAGAATGGGTTAAATTTGTACAGGGATTTGAAAAATTAAAATTTGAGATTTTGAGTTAATGTTTAAGTTCTATGTTTTAGGTTGTAAATAGATTCTTTCAGTTATAGATTTCTAGAATTTTTTGATTAAATTCACATACAATTTGATGGAAAAAAGCAAACAAAATGACAACTTTTGAAATGCAATTTTTACTAAATTTTCTTATGTAAATGACTAAAATACACCCTTATGTAGACTACTATGTGAAATATATGAAAGATGTATGCAATATTTTTGAATTTTTGTGGATTTAAATGATGCAAAATGTTATTTTGAAACCCTAAATGAGATGAAAAACAAACTAATGCAAAACCTAGACCTTAGGTTTTAGAGACATCCAAATCAAAATTTATGATGTACAATGTCAAGTTCACCAAAATGAAACATAGGGAAAAGAGGGAACGGATTCAACCAATGCGGAATAATGAAATGGCCTAGGATTCAAATACACCTTTCCCCAATTT
Organism: Sequoia sempervirens; assembly: GCA_007258455.2. Taxonomy (NCBI): domain Eukaryota; kingdom Viridiplantae; phylum Streptophyta; class Pinopsida; order Cupressales; family Cupressaceae; genus Sequoia; species Sequoia sempervirens. Next base: position 103,304 of record VDFB02352184.1, on the reverse strand, counting down.
TATTAGAAAGAGAGAAGATCACAAAGGGATAGGATTGACTTTCAACCTTGAGGTGAGTCAACCCTATTTTGGACCTTGGATATTTGCTTTCTTATGATAGAAATGACTGATTTTCAATGTTTTGGAATGATTTAAAGTGAATTAACTAAATGAATTATGTGAAATAATACTTGAAATGCAAAGTTCTATGATAATAGAAATGGAAACAACAATTTGTAGTTAGATCTGAGAATGATCTGATAGTGTGCACCTATTATTAAAAGTGGGTTTCAGGGCCTGATAAGGGACTCATTGGACTAGGGGTGAATGGGTCTTAGTGCAGGGGTCCAAAATTAGTTTTTTCCAATTCTCTGATCCCAAATGTAAGCTTTTTATTTCTCTAGATTTAATTGTCGAAAAGCCAAAAATAAAATATGCGAGTTTCCATAGCTTGACAACAATGAGGACAACTTATACAACTTTGCAAAATTTCTCCTTTGATCAACTTTCAATCCTTCTCCACTTGTAAATTTTCACATACAAGAGAGAAATAAAAATGTTTGTTTTAGGGAGAATGGGGGTTTTCCTTAGTCAAACCCCATGTTTGGTAACTAAACCTTGGTAATGAAATAATGATAACATGAAGGAATTGATGAATGAAAAAATCTTGTTACAACCCACTAAACCCTTAATGGTTTCCCTTAGAGGACTGAAGTCAAAAACATCACTCTAAGGCTTGGATATTGCATGAATTGGATTGATTGATTGATGCTTGAATGCTTGAAACCTACATCACAATGACAGTTCCAAAACATGACATGAACACACATGAACTTTGACATGATGATATGATCTTGATTGTTGTTGTAGATGACTGATAAATTTTATCTTCAATTCTCTTGATAATAATATTTTCTCTTAGGATTGATCTCTTAAAGTCTTTTTGCTAGTTAAATTTCAAATGATAGAAAAATTGTATTTATAGGTGTTTATCTAATTTCTCAAAAATTATATTCCAAAATTTGACACTTGAAACTTGAATTTGAATCATTAAAATGTCGCCAAAAAAATATTAAAAATTAGCTCCTAAGACTCAAAGGGGACCCATTTTCCCCTGGGCGAATGGTTCCTAGGACCTAAGTCCAAGACACTCAATTTCCAAGGTAATTTAATTGATGTTGGCAATTGTTTAATATAGGTTTCCCTTTCATAAAATGTGAATAATAAGGATTTAGAATGCATAATTTGGTCAATTAGAGGCTTAATTAAGTCTAATTAATTAAGGGAATGCAAACATAGTGTGAAATTATAAAGGTATAAAATTGCCTACATTACAACTAGAAAATCCAACCAATAAGAATTAACCACCAAAAGTGGATATGGACCACCAAAAGTGGAGATGGTCACCAAAAGTGGAAAGTGTTACACACTTTAAGGAAGGGGACACCACATCACTTATCTCCTAGTAATAAACTCACTTTATTATCCTAAGCAAGCTTAATAAAAGTGTAGGAAAAACCTTGGAATAAGAGAAAATAAATTAACCCACTAGGAAAATAAAAACCTACACCAACACCCCCCTTAATAATAACTTAGGAGGATGTAAAAGATGATGGGTTCTAGAAAATGAAGCCATGTTAGGTACCCATGTACTTATCAGATTCCCCCAAAGAAGAAGAATCCCCCCCATAAATAGAGAGAGAACACCCCCCATAATAGAGACAAAATAAGATGAGAAGGACTAAGTAGCCCCCCAAAGATGACACCAACTTCACCCCAAGAAAATATTGCAAATGAAGGAACTTTCTCTTAGTGAATGGTTTGGTGAAGATGTCTATAATTTGATTTGATGTCAGACAATACTTGAGATCAATGATCTTTGAATGAATTAGCTCTCAAATGGAGTGCATATGGATCTCGATGTGCTTGGTTCATTGATGATGGACCAAATTGCGAGAGATTTGAATCACACTATGGTTGTCACAATAGATGATTGTGGGATTCTAGAAGGAATGTCAAAATCACTAAGAATGTTCTAAAGCCAGGTGGCCTCAGTAGTAGCATTAATTGCTCCTCGATACTCAACCTTTGTAGATGAAAGAGCAATAGCATACTGCTTCTTGATCAACCAGCAAACTAAACTAGAACCAAGGGAGAAGCAATACCCTACAGTATACTTGTGATCCTGAGAGTTGCTTTCCCAATCACTAGTAGAATTTGGAAAATAAATGACTGCGTGACTAAAAATTTTAGTCACAATAACTAAAAATGACTAAATTCTAGTCATTTTTTGCAACACAATTATAAATGACTAAATAAATGACTAATATGATCATCAGGTAAATAATTAGTCTTTTATTTAGTCACACAAATAAAAATGACTAAATAATTAGTCACAAATAATTTGGTCATGCAATCATGTCAGATAACATTTAATTAGATACCAATGATTCAATGAATTATGGTACATATAATACATATATATTATCAATTATTTCAATCCATTTGAATAGATCATTTAAGGAATCAAGTATCAATAGTGATATTCCCATAGTCTACCATGATGGGGTCAAAGAGGAAGCATGTTAGGGAGCCCTAACTTCAACACATACTCTCTAACATATTAACACACATATAGTTTTCTATTGGCACAATCCTTGAACCTCCTTTAGGTGCAAGTGTTAGTATAGATTCCTCACTCTATATAGAATTGTCTCCCCCTCTATATCTCTTTTTTTCCCCTTATCTCTCCAAAGATCAATTAAACTATTATATTTTTTATATATTAATTTAATTTTTTCTATATAAGAATATATTAATTATTAATTATAGAATACATATATAATAATAATATAACCTATAAATACTATTAAATATTATAATAAATATAATTATATTATATATAATTTAATCTATATTATTATTATATTAAATTTATATAATATATTAAATTTTTGTATTATATAAAAAATAATAATAATTATTATTATTTTCAAGTAAAAGGTGTTTAAGCCAACTATTTATATTATATAATAACAAAGGTTACAATATTACTTACTAGTATCTAGATATGTTATAGATACAAAATGTCAACTCTTACATTTTGAATATAGCAAATAGTTTGCCAACAGTTGACAAACCTTTCCTATTTTAGGACATATTTCTTTCTAAATATGAAATAGTAACAAAATTTCAATAGTAGAAAGTATCAAAATCAGTTGACTTTGCTAAGACCATTAAGTATTTGACAATTCACTTCATTCCTTTTGCATTGAGAAGCTATCTTCGTTTCCTTCTTTGTTCATAATCTAATTTGTTGGAGGGGTTGTTTTAGAATTTGCAGTTATGTTCATGTCTGGGAGGATTTGTTGTAGATTGTGCATGACTAGTTGAACATTTGGAGGCCCTTGTGCTACATGTGACTCTTCAGATTCCACCTCTCCTTGTTGTGGCAGTATTGGATGACTCCCCAAAGTTTCCTAGTGACAGTGATGCATAAGAAGGAATGAAATTACATGGTATTTGGTTTTGAAGCTCCTTATCATATCATTCCCCAATTCATAATGATACATGTTTAGCTCCCTGTATAGGTAATTTGAGGAGTTAAATTCAAGTGCCAATATCATACCAATATAGATGTTTCTGAAGATCACTTTATGATGCAAGTAATGTCTAGGAAAGACACCACCAATGTACGCTTCTCCATGCTAGAAGTCATACTTTTGAATACTTGTGAGTACAAAATTTTCTTGCAAGAAGAATTCTTTAATAACTGCATTTTCTATCTTCTGCATGTCATGATAGTTCAGGTTCAAATCCATTATATTTGAAATAAATATGGATACCAAGTTGGAAGGAAATATGATTCTCTGTGCTGATGGCTGCAATATGTCATCCCCAATTATATCCTTCACACATCTGAGAACATGGATACAATATGTTTTAAAAACATGAGACGATTGTTCTTTGTATAGACCTTTGGAGAAAGGCAATTCCCATTGCTGCACTTGAAAAGGTGCCTTGTAGTTTCTTGGAAGAAATTCCATTGGTGAATTTTCTTGACACTCATACATACCCAAAAATCATCACTAACAATAGTTTAGAACTTAGATACAGTATGAAAGAAAACCCTTCAACAATTGTTTTAATGTGGAATGCATTCACGATTTAGCCATAATGAAAAATTCTCATCTAACATTCACAAACTGATATATGGCATTCGAAAAATAGAGACTAACAACGTGAAGCGTTGATATGTCATGAATTCATAGAATACCCATATTGTTGAATCTAACTTAGTTAATAGATATACAGTTCATGAAAATAGCCTCAAAACTCTTGTATTAATTATGATTTGAAACGAGACTTGGAGATGATTTAGATAAGCCCTGAATACCAATTTGAAGTAAATTCAAAAAGATATTTTCACTTTACCCAGTTACTTGCACCTCCAACTTCAGTCGTTACCTTGCAGCTTTCCAATGTAACAATGAACAGATAGCCGTGAAACTGTAAATGACTCCTTTAGACTGCACCAAAAAGTTTATTCACCTTCCTAAGAGCCATTTTGTTGCTACAAAACTTGCAAGTTGAAAATAGTTTCAACTAGGCTCCTAATATAGATGTAGAATTTACTATAGTATTCATAAACCAAAATTTTTCTATGAAATCTGCATTGTCCTTGACAAGGTTAATACATGCTTGAAATTTCTTAAGAGTATGATTTTGAAATCCTCCTCTTCTTCCTCACATCAATTTCCTACAAAATGTCGACACTTGTTAGCAAAATACATAATATACCCTTACGACATATACTATGTTAGATGGATTAAATCATGCTAATGTCATTTGAATGAGCTCATCGCACACATATAATTATAGGTGTTAACTTTGGCACAACTTCATTCTTGATGAAGATTTGGCACCAAAAATTTGCTCTATTGTGCATAGGTAATCTTTGTACAACCCACATAAGGGGAAGCAAGAGTGATTTGACTACCATCAATTTACATCAAAATACTAAGGGCTTCCTTTCTTATTTAGTGTTATGCCCACTTGGTATCCACATCATATTTGCTATGGATTTCCTCTTCATCGGCCTTAATCATTTAACTATTTTCTAATGTATCAAGACAAGGTCAAACCAATGGTGGCTATTCCTGCAAAACAATAAACATGTTAATAGAAAAGGATACACCTTATGGCATATCTCAAATAGTGCAGAGCTTCTCGTTGATGAGGACACACATTAGTTTCGTTCATGTTGATTTAAACACAATTGGAAGACAATACTGGTGTAAGTTCCCACATAGATTTGCTTGTGTGATTGGTTGGATATGTTATCCAATTTACATGTGAAAAACATATTTAAGCTCAACACCCATGTGTGAAGGGATATTCTATTATATGTTACGTACTCTTCGTACCTTCACACTAGAGAAAAATATATTTTGGAAAACTTGTCAACGTAGCAATTTTCCTAAAGCTTCTGAGTCATCCCATTATGTTGATGCAATTAGCCACATTGTATATACATTGTACTGAACCTTGACAAGCCCCCTTTTACTAAAAACATATTATTTAAACTTTAGGCTTGTAAGATAATTCAAAATGTAACATTCTTGCTATACCAAAAGTTCTTATCATTGACTCCATTTCTCTTTGTTAGTAACCAACACTTTCCCTTTCAATAGCTTCATTTACATCTTGTATAATATTTTGCATATTATTTCCATATATCTGCACATTCTGATTTTGTTCACACCTAATATTTGCAAACTTATTTGCCAGTTGGTTTCATTCCCTATATGTATGCTTAATTTGCACATATTTAAACTTAGCCAATAACTTCCATACCTGTTGCATCACATATATGATTTTCCAACAAAAAACTCTTCTTTCGTTACATGCATTCAAAATAATTAATGAATCACCTTCAATTTCCAGATCTTTAAGTTTTAGATCATATGCTAGCTGCAACCCATGAAGCAATGCTTGTGCTTCCACAATATTGTTTGTTCCTCTCAGAAGTTTTATTGACTTAGTTGAAACAAGTAGCCCTTTATGATCTTTTTATTATTAATTAATGTTAAAACTAAATGTGCTCATTATTAAGATCATGGCCATAATTTTTATTTTTATTTTTACGCCATTCCAACCCCTTATGCAAGATGGTATAAGGAATATCAACCATTCATCATATTTGGCCATTTTCCTGACCATTTACGTGCCTTTTTGCTACTTTCCATGTTGTTATTGCGTTTTGCTCCAAACTCTTCGTCCCTAGTATTGACCTTTCACTTCTCCAATTCGAAAAGTTGTAGCAACTTGTATGACCACTGGAAAGAGAACAGGTAGAGCTTCTAGGGAACTTACGAGGTGACAAATTTTTTGCCCCTCTGCTCTCTAAAATTCTATGGTCGCTTGGTATTCGTTTCAAATCACACATTGGTATGTTTACTCTTTCTTTTGTAGTTCAATTCATTCTTTTTGGTATAACAATCTATTATGTAATTTCCCCCTTTTTGAAGTTAAAATTTGACAAAGAAAATCCTTTATTTCTTATTGTGCTTTAATTCCCTTGATACTCTCTAGATTTGAGGGTAAAATGGTCCTATTTGTTGTTGTTGTGGTTTTATTGCCACTTTTTCAACTTTTAGGGTGTTGGTGTAAATAAAGTCTTGTACCTAGTTAATTCATTACTAGGGGGCTTATTTACATGTTAAGTTTACTTAGGTCCTAGGTAGGAATCTTTTTAGAAGGTGTTAGTTGTCATTAGTTGCTATCTTATCTTTTGACTTGTAACACATGTGAACCTAGGTAGTTGTGATGAGTTGTCTTATGCCATATGATTAAGACACTTGTCATAATCCTATGACTTCTTGTATCTTAGCTTGGCTATATAACCAAGGGGTTTCTACTACATTGTACACACATATCCATTGAATCATATTGATAAGAATATAGTTTATTCTTGTCATATTCTATTCTCTCTCTTTGTGCTTTCCATTTGGTCTTAAGGTCTTGGCAGCCATAGCCAATTCTAACATAGCAGGTTGGGTGCCATTGGATAGTCTTTTTCTAAAGAGAGATGGTAAATATTGAAAATTTGAGTATGCTCTTCTCTCGGATCATATGATGATCTGGAGAATCAGAAAAAAATTGATAGAAATACCAGATTTGGGGGGTTTCTCTTTTTGGCTCTTTATTGCAGGTTCAAATCAAAGCTTGCTAGTGGAAATATAAGCTCAACATTGCATCTGAAAGGTTTGAGAAAGTCTATTTTTCCTTTTGTTTTGTCTAAATCAGACATATCAGGCCAAATCTATGAGGGTTTGAAGCTAAAGAGTGGTTGCCAAATCCAGAAGGTAGTTGCATTTTTGGAGCATTTTGGGTCAAATCTGACCCTGCCATCTCATCTAGAAGGGCCAAAATCCATAAGGTCGACTGTCAATTCGTCCAAATCAGAGCAGTTGTCTAGTGAGGAATTTTTTTTTTCTCCACTTGGAGTTGTATGACCCCCAGGTCATGTCATTATGATGGTACGATTTTTCATAAAATAAATAATTTTTTTTTAATTTTCAAAAAAAATTTAGAAAAATTGAAATTTGGGCGATTGGATTTTTTGTAAAAGTTTTTATTAAAACCAAATAAAAACCAAAAAGGGCAATTTTTTTTTTTGTGGGAGTTATTTGTAGTACTAGGTACTGCTACAACATACTACAAGGTACCCGCCACTGCTTGATTACCAAGTGGTAGTGAGGTATTGGCCCTGCAGGCCCCTCTTCAAGTCAGCCAGGCTGGAAATCTTCCATCAACCGACGATCATATTTATTCTACCAGTGGCGAGTGTTAAAAAATATTCTGGGTGGGTTCTTTAATATCCAAAAATTTAAATATTTTGCAGCGATCAAAGACCTTTTGAAAAGGCGACATCAAATTTGGAAAAAAATGGCAATATAACCTGGCATGAAAAGTTGAAGATCCTGATGAATATTCTATTGATTCTGCTTAGATTCTGTGGGCCATCGCTCTAGAGAATATTTCGTCAAGGGGAGGGTATATTCTTTTTTTATGGCCATTTGGACGTCAATTTTAATCATGTGTAATGCTGACATCATCATTACATTAGCGATGATGTCAACAACCTAAAAAAGTTTTCCCCCCTCTCTAATGCACTTTTTGATTTTGCAGTTCAACTTCAGAGGCCCATAACTCGGTCATTTTGACTCCTTTTTTCAACATTTTTTTTTGATTTGGGCTAATTTTTCACACTCTTCGTAGTGGTGCAATTGGTTCTTGATTTTGGAGTCTGGTTTTCCAAAAAAATTAGATTCTCATAGGTGTTGTTACTTCGTCCTCATTTTGGGAACTTTGGGAGCTCATATCTTGCTCCTACGGTAACATTTTTGGGTGCAGTTTTTTTTGAAAGTGCATAATTTTTCATGTACTTCTTAGTGGTATGATAAAATTGATCTCATTTTATACCAAAAATTATACCTGAACCTGTGGCCTAATTTGGCATTTGTAAGCACTAAGATCAATCCTAGCTTATTGTTTTTGGCATCTAGCAATTGTAAAAGCATTAAATATAAAGTGCCAAATCAAATATTGCTTTGGGGGTTTCTTGATTGAGTGATTTGGGGGGTCTCTTGGTGCATTCCTTTGATCTATTTGCTTGTTCTCTCTCATTTTCATGGATCATTCTAAGGTTCCTTTGCTCACATCATTTAATTATTCAACATGGCATCAAGATGCATGGTATTCTAATGATTGAAGGTCACACTCTATATGTTGAAAATAAGGTACCTAAACCTACAGATGTAGATAGAAAGATAAAATGGATGATTAAACATACCAAAGCTCTTGGGTGTCTTTGTAGACTAGTTTCTCAAGATTTTTTGTTCCAAATTGAATCATGTAAAAATTATCATGAAACTTGGGACAAATTGAAAACATTATATGGTACTACAGATGAAGTAAGAGGCTATCAAATTGATAATGAACTGATGAGCCTTGATCCTAAGAACTTTGACAACATCCAAGACTACATCACTAAGGTTAATGATTTAAGAGAGAAATGTAAAGCATGTGGAATTGATAAGAAGGACATCCAATTGGTCTACAACTTGATGAAAAAACTTGGTCTTGATTATGCTTCTTTTGTTTCTAGCTTTCATACTCATAGATTCACTATGGGGTCTGAATATACTACACCTTCATTTGCATCATTTTTTGACATGTTGATACATGAGCAACAAAAGCTTATCTCAATGGGTCTCATCCAGACTTCTAAATCTCAGACATTATTGGTTATTCAGGTGAAAGAATCAGAACCAAATAAGAAAAAGAAGAAAGCAAAGAACAATCCACATTCAAATCAAACAAATAAAATATCCTCTTCTAAAGGGGAATCATCTAAGAAGGAGAGGCCTACTTTTGCATATTGCAAGAAGTATGGACATGAAGAACACTATTGTTATAAGAAGGATATTGATGAGTTGAAAAATATTTTCAAAAGGAATCACATTGATATGCATTCTAGAATGTATGAATCATCTCCTCTTCCTTCTTCAAAATAGTCTAAAAAGGACAAAGGTCGAGAATATACATTAGGATATAAAGGACAAGCTCTTTGTGGTTTTTTAGGTCCAAGATAAGGGAGATGGATTCTAGATTCAGGAGCTTCTCATCATATGACATCTTCACAGTCTATATTCTTCTTTTTGTCCTTGTACTATGTCTCCTATCTTGATGGGAAACAATACATATATGAGTGTAATTGGGAAGGAATCTATTATTTTTGGGGACAACACTTTCCAAGATTTCTTGTGTGTTCCTCATTTGACGAACAATCTTCTTTCCATATATCATATTACACATGGTGGAGATGGGAGGACTATGGAGTTTACACTTGATTCAGTCATCATTCGATACTTGGAGAGTAGCAAGATCATTGCTAATAGGGTGGTTGATCATTCATCTCGGTTGTATACTTTTGCAGATTTTTCTTTTGATGGTGACATTGTTCCTTCAGTTGTTCATCACATTTCTAGCATGAACCAAGATTCAAAGGAGACATTTGGCTTCTTGAACTTGGGAGTTCTCACATCAAATCCATTTCTTGAGTCATGTATTTCATTTCCTCCATCTACCATTGTAGTTGATGATGCTTGTGATTCCACAATTTTGGTTCCTTGTGATTCAATGCAGCAGGACATACATTGTCTTTTAGATTTGGCTACTTGGGATGGCTTCTTGACAGGTATTTTAGACTTGTTTGTGGAATCCCATATTGCAGATTTTGGAGACATCATTGATGACATTCATCTTCTCTTTGATGAAGATGTTCCTTCTTTAGTTGTTGTGAGGGAACACCTTGAACCTCTTGTTCAATCTCTACATGATCATTCTTTGCAGTTTGACATGATTGTAGATCCTTTTGGACAAAATTTGGAGGAGGATTCTTTGTCTTCAGATGGGATATCTTTGTCTTTGGATCATGTTCTACATTCATCTCTACTAGATTTTGGATTTTCTTCTTCAACAGTGTGGCCTAGAACGCCTATTTGGAGTGTGTCAACTTTTGACATCGACTGTGGAGACACTTGAGCATGCTTCAAATACATCATCCATAATATATCTTCCTGATATCCTACATAAATTCATGGTTTTGTTTTTCCTAAGGGGAGAAATTTTATTCGGCAAGATTGGATCATCTTCAACATTCAATGTCGAGCTTCTACCATCATTGTAGGAGACTCAACATTGAGGGGGTTTCCTTGTCTCTCTTCTACTTCTCTCTTATGTTGCGGTCTTTTTCCTCACATGGGGTTTTGGCCTTCTCATGCATCATTGAGAGCATTTCATTTCTTTGTATCCTTCATCTCTCTTTTGGGGAGGAGTTTTGTCCCACTGGATTTTCTCCTTTTCTCCATTTGCAAGAGATTTCTTTTGCATATGTACATGGGTACCTAACATGGCCTAGTATCCGGGACCTATCTTTGTGTCATTTGCATAATAATATGCTACTCCTTAATTTGCACTTAAGGGGGGGTGTTAGTGTAAATAAAGTCTTGTACCTAGTTGATTCATTACTAGGGGACTTATTTACATGTTAAGTTTACTTAGGTCCTAGGAATCTTTCTAGAAGGTGTTAGTTGCCATTAGTTGTTGTCTTATCTTTTGAATTGTAACACATGTGAATCTAGGTAGTTGTGATGAGTTGTCTCATGTCATATGATTAAGACACTTGTCATAATCCTATGACATCTTGTATCTCACCTTGGCTATATAACCAAGGGGTTTCTACTACATTGTACACACATATCCATTGAATCATATTGATAAGAATACAGTTTATTCTTTTCATATTGTATTCTCTCTTTGTGCTTTCCATTTGGTCTCAAGGTCTTGGAAGCCATAGAAAATTCTAACATAGGGTACGAGTTTCCTGAGACCGTTATGCTATTCATGGGAAACTAGATACACTTTATATGCAACCAGAAAAAGGCTACTTTTCTTGAAGTGCTAAAAAATCCCGCTAAAAAAAAAATATGTCTGAAAGACGTGTCAATAATCCTACTAGTGAGATGGGTGTACTCTTTTACTGAAGCTTTCTACATTTACACTCTTCTTAAAAGATGGAAGCTTCTAATTGTTGCAAGTATTTTGTGTTCCAATGACTGCAAATGTTTCCCCTGATTTCAATTGTTTGCTAATCTTCTCTTCACTTGGTCACATGTGATTCTATTAAGAAGATATTGCAGTTGTGGTATGACACTGGTATGGATATCTTTATCTTCTTCTAAGAAGGTGTTATTTTAGATTTTTCCATTACCTTCAGTTTTGGTTTGTAGAAATATGTAGTATTCTTTCCAAAATTTGTTTAGTCCTGTTAAGGTGTGAGTTGTACTCTAGGTGTAGGCATATTGGTATGTGTTGACATCTTCTAGAGATCCATAAACATTGGTAACATTCAATGCATTGACATATTCTTTAAGATCTGCAAATAGTGGTTAGAATCATTGTGTTACTATATTCTTGAAATTTTAAGCTTTGTTTCCTTTAAATTTTTGTATATTTGATAACAGTCACCTTGTGTCATGTTTGCTTGAATAATGTGGAATCTTAGTGCAATGGAAATAATTAAATGCAGTTCACACTTTCACAATTATTCCCACTTGCCATTATATTTCTACCTCTTGAAATACTTGAAAGTTCTATCCCAACTAGTGCAGTAAATGTTCTTTGTCTTGCGAACGTTTAGAACCTTTTGGTGGCTTTGATGAATTCCTTAGTTTTTCATATTTCATTCATGGAAAAATTGAGCGGAAATAATGACAGTGTCATATTTTTTTGGATTTGTGAAGTCTTGGTACTGTAAAGTGCACTGTTGCACCATTTATATTTTCTTTTAGGATGTTAAGCATGTTAAAGGAAGATCCCTCAAAGATCAAATTATACCAAAATCATGGTAAAGTCATTTCCTTCACCATAATAATTAATAATATTTTTAAATTCTTGAATGTTGCCCTATTAAATCCACTGGAAATTCTTGAAAACCTTAAGTCAACAATGAAAACATCTTCCATTTGATGAGTTTTCTACAAATTTATTCCAATGTTTTTCTAAACTTTGCATCAAAATTAACTTCAAAATCAAACTCCTAGAGAAATTTTTTAGAAGCAATGATGAAGAAAAACATGCTAGGTGTGAAGGTTTTTGGAGGATTGGTTTCAGAGTGAACATATATTGGAAATGTGTTCATGTCACTTCAATCTGCTGCCCACAATCTTGTTAAAATTTCAATCCACACCCTTAGAAAATATAATCTTTGAGGAATTGGTATCTTAGTGGTAGAGCACCTTGGCATTCTAATGGTAGGTTCATAAATTTGAGTAGTAGGCTTCTAGTTGGTCCATGCTTTTAAACATGCTATTAGAACCTAGTTAGGTGAGGTTAGGTTGGCATGTGGCATGAGGGAAGTGGGGTAGGAGAGGAGGAGGTTGTTGAATGGTCAGTACACCCTTCAATAAAAATAGAACCTATGAGGGGTTGGTAAACTTTCTTTGACATCATTAGTCATATGGCTTAGGGTCAGTCGTGGCCAATATTAGACAACAGTCATAAAGTAGCAAGTTGAAGATTCCAATCCAAACAAAGACAATAATAAAAATTTATCAACACAAATTTAGTATATCTTTAAAACCATTGTTTGTCATGACTCCTGAGTGTACTTGACTTCATTCTTTATGTTGGTAAATGGTTAGCGCTTCCCTTGGGATTCGTGACATGGACTAACCACCTCCTATGGAGTTGTTAACTCTAGCGGTTGTAGCAGGCATTAACAGGTCGACCTTTTGGTGCAACGACAACTGTGGGGCTAATAATTGGTATCAAAGCCAAAGGTGCTAGGTTCAAATCCCCTCAACTTGCGCTAAGGGGGAGATTGTTGGAAAATGATCAATGTCCCCTCAGGATTCGTGACATGGACTAACTACCTCCTGTGGATCCATTAACTTTGATAGTTGTATCAGACATTAATAGGTTGACCTTTTGGTGCAATGGAAACCATGGGGCCAACACTTTAGTGCATAACATAGACTAGGGTTGTTACATGTCCTTAAAATGTCCTAGTTGTTCTAAAACTAATTGGTTGTGGTAGTTTAGGCTATAATAGAGTTTGTCTTGGTTCAACTTCAAAAATTGGCCATGGACTTTCGTTTTCTATACTATCTATGAGGAATTAGATTTGTTACCTTAACATAAAAGGAATAACTTTTTAATTACTAGTTTTGTAGGGTTTGAAAAGTTAATCTCATTTAATGGTTTAGAAATGGATTAGTAAACCTTGGTGACTTTGTTCTCTCCCTAATGTTTTGAATGCGTGCATGATTAACCGTTGAGAAGTTACTTGTTGGTTCTAAAGGTACATTGTATTATGTTCTAGGTTTGAATTGACCTTATTCAACATTTTTCAAAAGTCATTGCAAAGTAAAGCCTAAGAAAAAATGATTTTTTTAAACCATTGGTAATTTTTTTGATTTGATGCATTGCTATGCAAGCTAAGCATCTGGTGATACTGAGATATAAAGGTTCAAGATAATGTGGATGCTAATCTATGTGCAAAGATAGTCTAAACATATTTATTTCAATGAAAATATGGTAGGCCAAAAAACCAATTTAATGTCTTAATCTAAGTGCAAGTTGCAATAAATTGTAAAAGCATTCTTGAAATTTTCCCACGAGTTTTCCACGAACATGCTTCAGATGTGTAATTTTGCAACTAAAAATTAAAGTTTTTGTCAAAGTCTATAAATATAGCACCTTGGATGTATGTTGAATGTTATTTCCCTTAAGTTTTGAATCATTTTGATGTGTAAATAATTTAACTAAAAATGAGTTGTGTGCAACTTTTTAGGTGCCTTAAATGACATTTTTTTAAAATTTTAAACAATATATATGTGTGGTTTTTTTAGATATGATACGTGTAACAATACCAAATGTTATTCCACCATCATTCAGGGGTACTATTGTGTGCTATTTATACTATCTTGTGGTGACTTTACATGGAAGGCATGTTTCCATTAACAATGACCAAAGTCCCAACCATTCAAGATCATTGCATGTGGTAAGGTTTTGAAGCCTTTCTAATTTCCTGCAAGTTGTTTGATTTTTGTTCCATGAAGTCTTCCACCTGCTTTGATTATACTCCACCATAGCCAGAAGAAAGAAGGGGAACTCCATGAGAAGACTTAGACCTAGCTAGAGAAACCTTTTGTGAACCATCATTAGTACCAACACCAACCTAATCAAGAACATTTTGAACAACTTACATATTGGTGAATCCTTGTAAATCATCAATGGTTCTCAAAGAAGAAATATGAGCAGGAGTGACAATATGTTAAGAGTTTTAACTTGTTTCCCTAAAAGTGTTATTCCTTCAGCAGTGCAATAGTCCACTAAATTTTCTCCTCAACAAAGAAGCATACCTAAAAACAAGCTTGATTTGTGTTCAGGTGGGCTGAGGGTGTAGTCAATATCCGCAAAGTGGGTGTTATTTCATAGTCCCACTTTAAAGTTTGAGTATCCAATATCAATCAAAAATTGCAAGTTACAAATGACAAGCTACAAAGAAACACCAGGCAAATAGAGCCAATAAGGTTGGCTATTATGAAGAACAATTTACTAGGAAGTTGCAATTCTTAATGATGAGTTTACAATGTTATGCTCCCTCCTAAGCTGATTCAAGAACTCTTCATCAAATACATTAACCTCTGTTAATATCTTAAGGTCTTCCTTATCAAGTGGCTCTTCTTCATCCATGAGCCATTTTGATTTAGGATTGATCTTGTGAAGGTCAATTCGTTGATCCTCCTTGACATTCCATATATAATCAATTCAAATGCATTAGTTTGAAACCTTATACAAAATAAGATCAATAATTTGTAATTGGAAGAAAATAATAATTTACAATTTACAAAATAAAAATTCAATTTTCATTATGATGAAGTTTTTTTATTTGAAGGCGAAGGTTATGGTGAACGAAACCCAAATAATTCATCCAAAATTGAGTCAAATGATTGTGTTGCTTGGAGTGCATGTGTTGAAACACACTCCAAGAATTCTCATAATTAGAATAACTACATGGTTGGCTCAAAATGCACACTGGGCCATCCATTTAATAATATTTTTAAATGCTTGAATGTACCTTCACTTGTTATTTTTTCTTGAAGAAAGCTAAGATGATGGGGAATGTAGTATAGATTTCAACAAGTATTGCAAGTTTAACTAATATGGAAGTAATTATATTTTAACATTATGAATGAACTAGTTTGCATGAAAATTTATAGACAATTGTCTTTGCTTAGTGGTCGTTTGTCAAAGATGTATAAATTTGAAATTTAATCCTTTTTTCACAATTTTATCACGACTAGGAGCATTTTACATACTTAACTATTTCACTATATTGATGCAACTCTCACTATCTTAGTACATTTTAAGTATTTTTGTCTTGCTTTGCTTGCATGTCAGGGAAGAAACAACATCATATAGGGTAGAAGCTTTAGAATTACAAAAATGATTAAGATGTTTGCAAAATCAGTTTGATTTTCTTAGTGGTCAAGCTTTAGCTTTGATTCAAGGAAGATGAGCATGGGTGGTAGCAAGATCTTCAACAAATGGACAACTACTATTTGTAGATGAAAAAATTGCTAGTAGGAATATGGAGATATGAAGTAGAGAGGTGCTTTATAATAGAAGGAATCTGTCATAGCTGAGTTTTTGATGACTAGGAAAATCCATTTTCTTAAAAGCTTGAATGTCTCTTATGTATATAGTCTTGACGTATATTGACATGATATTGGATCCCTAGGTGGTATGTGTATTATGAACATTTCTATAATCAATCTTGAATATCTTCAAGTACGATTCTTACTCCCTAAGGATATTTTTAAAAGTTTATAAGCTTTACATTTCTTGCTAGATATCTCATAGAAAAATTATACCACCTTGGAATTTGTATCATTTTTGTAGTATGTTGAGGGGTTGTAGAGGAATAATACAATATTTTATAACAATATAAGTACATGTGTGAATAGTTGTCTTCAACCATCCCAAACATTCAAGTCATGCACTTGCTACTTGTAAAAGAACCTTCAATGTTGAGTCACATCTATTGTTTGGAAGTCTATCTATCCTTACATTCCTTTTTAATATTATACTCTTTTTATGTATGTGCTCTTACAATAAACATGGAAGTACATGTAAATTCATTTTTGAGCACCAAAAAAGAAATTGTGGCTCTAAAAAGGTGACCTTGATAATGGGACATGCCTGTCTTATAAGGAATTTTGTCCAAAGCATTGAGCTAGATCAATTTCCCTCCTAGTTTCAAGTTATAATGAATAACTTCTTGTGGAATTAATTATTTTCCAATTTAGTGAAGTAATCCATCCAAAATTCATTTTTACTGATTTCAAAGAGTTATGAACAAAAATTCTAGAATGCTAACATTAGAATTATCGTGATTATGCTTGCCACATCATTCACTATTATAAATCCATCAATTGTGAATAGACTCACAATGCTTTATACAACAATTGATGCAAATGATAGGGTGAAACATGTATCTTCTACATGCATGAGAAAGATGGTCTCTCTGCTGTTGAAAATGTTGTTTTCTTGTAATTGGGGGATGAATATCTATGTCTATTACATATGCATAATAGATTTGCTTCAGTGATAGTGCATGCCATGGTTTTTTAAGAGGATTCTTCATGTACCAAGATCAACATTCTTGTGCCTTATCTTTGCGTCAAAAGGTTTTCAATTTCCTTGACTATATTTGGCTGTCTAGGCCAGTGAATATCATTTTTTAAAGTAGTTTTAGTAAAAATCATTCGTTGTAGCTATAAAAACCATTGAATAAATATAAGGAATGATTAGATTATGACAAAATAAACTAATATATCATGATTTCCTTTGGCCTTTCACTGTATGTTTCTTGTAATAACTTATAGGGAGTAATGAATTTCTATTTTATGTGATATGATGTTCTATGATATACTATAAGTCATATCCCTTATTTTAATAATTTGGTCCCATCTTTGATAATTTATATTTAATGAGATTGGTGTAGCAAGAAAAATATATTGACGTTTGGAGTCTTTTCCATTTTAGGAATCTATGGACAATATAAATTTGTTCTCAATAATAACAATTATGTCATTGTTCTTGCTTGCTCTAGTAACTCTTTTCTTTGAAGGTGTTAAGTTTACACCTACTTACATGCAGTCTATGGTGAGTTTTTTTTTTATTAAACTTGTGTAATATATTATCTTGGATATCACATGCAAAACCTAATCTAGTTGGTAATGTTGTAGTGGCTATTTGATTGATTTTTTCAACACGGTAGGGTTTAGATGTAAAGGTGATAGCATTAAGGGCTTTGTTGGAAGGGGTGTGCTTTCATTCATATCAACAGGTCATGCTTTTGATCTTTGTTTCCTATTATTTTTATTATTCATTGAATTCATCCAATCACAAATTGAGTAATTTTATGACTACTTGATGTTGGAATGAACTAATTATAAAAATCATTATAGTGTAAACTACTTTTGGTGCTTATAGTATTTTAAGTTGCCAATGAATGTGACTATTGAAAAATGCTCTACTCCATATATATTTATAATATGTATCCTACATGATAATTCAAAAGGTATCTCTAGTTACACATTATATGGGTAACTGTGTTAAACGAGTGGTTGTCATAGTGACCTTAGTTCTTTTATTCAGAACACCCGTTTCTCCAATAAATACACTTGGTAAGCTTTTCTAACAACATTTATCTTTAAAGTTTAACACTAAGAAGTTCATTAGAGATGTTGGAACTATATATCAGTGTGATTCCATTTTGAAAGCTTAACCTTATAAAAAACTGTAGGAACTAGTATTGTCTGGCTAGAGTTTTTGCATATTCAAGGATAAAGCAACTGAAACCAAAGCCTAAACTGAAGGAAAACTAAGGTTTTTGAAATTGGTACTGAGCTTGGTTTTTGATGTGATAGGTTGATAGTGATAGTTGCCATGAGTTTTGTACACTTCCTTTGGAATTCAAATTGATATTGCTTTTGAAATCAATGAATTATTTTTGGCGTTCACATTTTAGGAAATAACTACACACTCATTTCACTCTTTCTTGTAGAATCTTCCTGATGTTTTGTTTATGCTGAGGATTCATTTTTTTGTCAAATTTTAGAGCCATGTTGTCACAATTATGAATAAGATTAAGATTGTTTTAATGAGTCATGACTACAATATTTTTTCATCCTTGTAGCGAGTACCTTGGGAATGGGTAAGGGTGAGCGTGTAATTCTTTGGTTTTTAAGCTATAAGTATTGGAGGTTGTGAAAGCTAAAAATAAATTGTATATAATATGTAAAACCTGGACACTCAATAGACTGACTATCATGTGTGCAAACAATACAAATTAAACAAAATATCACTGCACAAATGGGAACTAAAAATTAGATTTGCACCAATTTTTAATAGAGCTTTGCAAACAATTTATTTTTATGAAATGATGTCATAATTTCCAAATCCTATTGTAGTAAACACAATTTTTGAAATGCCTAGTTGGTTGAATGCATCTAGAGTGAGTTTTAGACTTGTATGTTATTTTTCTTGTCTATTGCTTTTGGTTTTCTCTAGGATGTTTACCAGAAAAAATTCTCAAGTTTTCTTTTATCAACTGGTGAGTTTCCAACTCAATACTATTGTGCATTCATACTTTTCAATGTTGTTCATATTTCTCTCCTCATTGCACAAGGAGGATGCAAAAAGTGTCTAGGAAAAAACCTGTATTTTTATTGACAATGTAGTGATTAAGTTCCATACCAGGAGGAGATTTTAGACTGAAACTATATAAAATATTTATTCATATCCTAGGCTTAGTTTCTACTCAGCAGATGCAACTTGAAATTCTCATGGTTAGCTAGGAACTAGAAAATTTTAAATTACTTTACAAAGATGATGAATGGTGATTTAAATAGTTTGTTATCCATTAAACAACTATGTTTTTAGTAATCTGGGTTGAATCTTCATAGGTTGATGCTACTATCGACCTCAGTCACACACAAAAAAATGGAAGACTGATAAAGGCTCATTCCTTCATTCTTAGGTATATGCATTTTCTTGTTAAGGTGAAAGATAAGAATATATATTCAATTGTTGTATTGGCTTTTTTTTCTAGATACTCACTTGTGACATTGCAATTCACAGTTTATCATTGTTTCTTTAAAGGAAGATATGTTTAACGATACCAATGTTATATTCCAAAAAAAAATTATGGATGGATTATCTACTATAACAAGAACAATGCCAACAAAATGAAAGAAGAAAGCTTCATAAATCAATCTTGAGAGGTATGTTACATGGAGTCAAATTGAAAGGAAGAGAGATGCAAATGTAAATATTTTAAAGGTTGCAAGTAACATACCCCTTGGTTGTAGTCAAGAAAGATAGGTGCTAGAATGATGGGGTGGATTAGATGACCTATGGCAATAGTTAGGCTGGTTGAGAATCAGTTACTGACATTTCACTTTTTGGCAAAGCATTGTAAACTTGGAGAAGTTTCTTTCTTGTCATTTTTGTGCATTGTAACTTAGATTTCCAGTGTCATGACTGAAAATAAACATTGTAATACTCTATTTCTAAGCATTTTTCAAGCAAGATAGATATTTTAGACTTGTGCAAGCTATAAGAACACCTTTCTTTTAATAAATTTTAGTGATTTTTCCTTCTCAATGGTTGTCTTATTGTGTGCAATTGATGATTGATGTGTATTTTTGTGTTTTATTTTTAATTCCTCAAATATCAGTCAATTAAAATAACTAAATATACTACTAATTGACATCAATTAATAATTAAATTGACTAAATATACTACCAATTGATAGAAATCAGTGAATAAATATACTACCAATTGATAAAAATCAATGAATAAATATGACTAAATATATGACTAAATCAATGACTAGATTAATGACTAAATATACTACCAAATTGATCAATCAAAACAACCAATAAATGACTAAAAATGGTTTAGTCATAAATATGGTCACGTTATAAATGATTGGAAATAAACTACTAATGGTCACTTGACCAATCTTAGTGAATAAATATGACTAAATATATGACTAAATCAATGACTAAATTAACGACTGAATATACTACCAAATTGATCAATCAAAACGAACAAATAAATGAATAAAAAATGGTTTAGTCATAAATTTTTTCATGTTATAAATGATTGGCAATAAACTACTAATTGTCACGTGACCAAGTTTGGTCATTTAAATGCATTTTTAGTATAATGCATTTTTAGTCATTTATTTATTGGTTTTCAACTAGTGAATCTAAAAATGTGTTTCCCACCAAGTCAAAATCTATTCCCTCTTCATATTGAATCCCATAATTGAGTACCCTTGATGTAGTGAAGAATCTACTTAGTTGTTTTCCAATGCAACTCATGTGGATCCTGCATGAATTGAAAGACCATGCCTACTATATATGAAATGTTAGGCCTATATGAGTCAAATAGATGAGACTACCAATAAGTTTTTGATACAAAGTGCCATCAACCAAGGGTGAAGAACACTTAGCCTCAAGTTTGACCCTTGACAAAAATTGAGCTAGCATAGGCTTACAATCAACCATGTGAAACCTCTAGAGAATATCAATTGTGTGCTTAGATTTTATAAGATTGATGCCTTAAGAAGAATAAGTGATCTCAATCTCTAAGAAGTGCAACAATCCCAAGTTTGACATCAAAAAATTATCATAGAGGGTTTTTTTCATTGCCCAAATGGTGGATGATTGACTTCCTATGATCAACAAGTCATTGATGTAGAGAACCAAGAAAGTGCTAGTATCATACTATTTCAATATGTAGACAATAAGATCAGAATGACATTGAGTGAACCCAACTGTCAGAAGGAAGGAGTCCATCTTGGCATACCAAGCTCGAGGGGCCTGTTTGAGGCCATAGAGAGACTTTTGAATGTGACACACAAGTGAAGGATCATGTATGAACCCCTATGGTTGTTCCATATATATCTCCTCCTAAAGATCAACGTGAAGAAAATAACTCTTGAAGTTCCATCTGATGAACATCTCATTTATCTGGTACAACTATAGCAAGAACAGGTTGGATAGAGTTCATTTTGGTGACTAGTGTAAAATTATCAGAGTAGTCAATCCTTGGAACTTTGGAGAATCATTTGGCAACCAAGTGACCCTTATGCTTTTCAGCTGACCCATCTGCTACATATTTTGTTCAATAGACCCACTTGCATTGAAAAAGTTTCCTTCTCTTAGGAAGTGAGACAAGATCCCGAGTGTGGTTCCTCTCCAAAGAACTAAACTCTTCTTGCATGGTTGCATCCCACATGGGGAGACCAAAAGCTTCCTAAAAATTCTATGGATTGGAAGCTGAAGTAAGGAAAGCATATGGATCATCATGAAACTATTATCTTATTCTCATGTGATCTGAAGGATCCCCTACCTAATCACCTATTGACTATAATTTATGTTGAGCCCAAAGAGGCCCTATAGTTGGAGAAGAAGGAGAATCATCATCCTCTAAATATAAACTATATGCATTCTCATGATCACTATCATCATTTGAAGTGGAGGAAGAAGAATCCTCATCACGATCTAAAGGATTATGATCCTCAAAAGAAATATCATCGTGATACAAGGACTCCAAACTAATGGTTGTAGAAGTGTCAAGAGAAGGACTAGAAGAACTGTCCTCAAATTAAACACTCCTCTCAATAAATAACTCATGTGTGGTAGGATGAAGAAGCCTGGAGCATTTGACATCATCTAGGTAGCCAAGAAATATGCAAGGCTTTCTCTATGGATCTATAGCCTTACATTTCTTTGCTAGAATGTGGACCCATTCATTAGAGCCAAAAACTTGAAATTTCTTAATTGATGGTTTTCGACCAGTCCAAGCTTGAAAAAGAGTTGCCCCGTTCACAAATTTGTGAGGAACATGATTCTAGATATAACACACACAGTTAATGTCTTCTACCTAGAAAGGTGGTGTCAAAGACTTGGGGTGAGTCATACAATTAGTCATCTCTTTCAAGGACCGATTCTTTCATAATGCAACTCTATTTTACTAAGGACTGTAGGGGACCGTATGTTTCAAATCAATACCCTTTGAAGCACAATATTGTACAAAATTGTGGTTGACATATTCCCCCCCATTATCTGTATGTAGAATATTGATAGATTTCCTAGTTTGTTTCTCTGCAAAATCCTTGTACTCCAAGAATGAATCAAATACTTTAGACTTTAGTTTCAGAAAGTACACAATGGTGTACCTAGAAAAGTCATCAATGAATTTGAAAACATATCGGGCTCTACTAAAATATGGATGTGGAAATGGTCCTAGGCCAAATCACTATGTACCAACTCCAAAATATGTGAGGTTCTCCAAGCTTTGTGTAACATGCCAACCCTTCAATGTAGTAAAAATGCCTAAGTTTTACTTTACAAGTAAATAAACTATGTAACAAGCCATTGTAATAAAAAATTTATTTCTTTATTGAGAAAATAAGAACAAGATGCCATATCAAATTACAATGAATATTTCATTTCATTACAATAATTTCACAAGTTACAACATTACAAGAATGCATACATTTACATACATAGCTCTAATGAGCTTTAGAAGAAATAGCTATAAGACAGACCATGATCTTCCCTTTCAAATCTTGGCTCTTATGTTGCTTGTTGTGGAGGAGAAGCATCACTCAAGCACTTTTCTACCAACCTTGGACTCTTAATGCAGTCCCCCACACATCTATTATTCGATAGATGGACTTTCCCTTTGATGAAGACATCGGTAGAGTAATTGATAATGACAACCAGCTGAGCATAGTGTTGTGTCCTACATAACTAGAACTTGTAATTCCACAATATGAAACTAGCATGTAATACTAGATCATGGTGAACTGACAGTGGAGTCTCAGCATTCACACTTTTTTAGTAGAGTCTTCAGACATTCCCACTACTTTGATGAAAGTATTTCATTTAGAATTTCTATCGAGGGTCATCTATCACATACACTACTCAAGACCGATTTGACTTAAGGCCATCTTAAACTATGCATAGGTATTTCCTTCAATGGATAATCTATCATCCTAGAGATAAACTATCACCATTTAACATACTTGGAATAAACCTAATTAACTAGTAAGTACATAAGCTAGGTATTTCCTTCAATGGATAATCTATCATCCCAGAGATAACCTATCACCATTTAACATACTTGGAATAAACCTATTTAACCAGTAAGTACACAAGCTAGGTATTTCCTTCAATGGATAATCCATCATCCTAGAGATAACCTATCACCATATACTTGGAATAAACCTACTTAACCAGTAAGTACACAAGCTAGGTATTTCCTTCAATGGATAATCCATTGAACAATCCTAGGAGTAAACACAAGCTATTCTAGTTAAATAAATAACTTACCTAAGTGTAACACATGTGTCACTCATGTTCAATCATACCTAATATATAATACCTATGATAAACACCAATCTCCTATTATGGAGTACTTACAAGCACATCATAAAAACAACATAGGTGCTTTTATTCCCTTCTCTATGACATTCTAAATTCTCTAAATGTAATATTTCATAACATACAATTCACAACACTCATAGAGAACAATCTTTCATAAATGAAATAACAAAAGAGAATATCCCCAGCCTATTATCGCTAATCTAATCACTTTGACAACAATGCAGCGTCTCCAAACAATAACAAGCTTGACAATAGCTCTTCAAGAAACGTCACTAAGAACTTCTAACTCTCAAGTTGATAGATTACTTCACTCAAAAAACAACTCCCTCATTCAATATGATGGAAATATCCCTCTCTCACACACAAATAAAACTTGGAATAAGCTGATAATAAAGTAGCATAAAGACTTGCAGGAAGAATAAGGAATGCAAAGATGCGTCCCTTCAAATGAAATGGATTTTCTATTTATAGAGAAGCTTGGTAACTTCTTAGCCTAAAGTTTAGGCATGATAATGGATAGAAAAATCCATGTAAAGCAACAAATGAAACTCAACAAAAAGGTGGCAATCAAACAAGCTCATACTCAACAAAATCATCTACAGATCAACTTGTAGTATTGACAGCAATCAAAGACTTATTCAAATCTGCATATGCTCAATTCGAATTATCTCTTGCAATAGACATCTACAACAATTGGGTTTCTAGAGGTGGCACCAAATCCATCCACACTCCTCATTGTTGGTGCGGTTTCTTTTCCATTAGAAATAGTCAACTATAAATTCGTAACACCAAGAATCCATCGAATTGGTTTGGAGATGAGTCGACTAAGACATTAAATATGTTTGAAAAAGTCATCGACAATTGTATAAAATATGGCATATATGTTTACCAAGTCAAAGTTAATCATTATCATAGGCGTCGACTAAGTCCATGCTTTACTCAACATAAGACAACAACATGAAATGCAATACAAATGTCTCATATCACATGACAATATGAGTGAGACTCAAATTCACAAAATAGTCATAAGCAACTTTCATTCGGCCTCCAATATCATAGCCATTAACGACTATTATCGACCTCCAATATCACAGTCACTAGTGACTATAATTAGTCTTTATAAATCGGCTTCTATTAAGATAAATGATAGTCGATAAATAATATATATAATGTGTTTAAATATATATATATTATATATATATATAAATATAATATATCATATACATATATAGATAAATATCTTCATATATATATATATATATATATGTATATGTATGTATATGATATATTATATATATAATGATTTATATTTAAACATATTATATATTATACATATTATATATATATATTTAAACATAATATATATATACATATATAAGGTTAATATGTATTTACATATATATATATCATAAACCATCATTGTAAATATTTATACAATATTTAGACAAGTATACATTTGATATATATGTAAATGAGTACAGGCAAGATAGTATTTGCATATAATAAACACGATATATCAAATGTATGCATATATATATGTATAAAAGTATATACCTCTATGTACATGTATACGTAGGTATATCTATATCGATGCATCAGTATGAGTGTGTCTATTCGCCAATGTATGCGTGTATCGATACACATATACATATGGATATGTGCATATACCATACATATATGTGTTCACATTCAATTCACATATAACCATTCATAATTACCATCATATTCATAAGTAACTACGTGTAGTACATCTATACATGTGCATATACATGTTGTTAGATCCCATTGACATGTATGTGCATATATATACACCTACTCTACGTATGTCCCACTTATCAATATAATTGTAATAGTACAAGAAAGATCTCCAAAGCTCAAATAGATAAACATCACCCAAAAAAGCACACAATAGTAAACAAGACTACTAATGATAACACATCAACTAAGGATGACTTACCAACTTCCCACAAACTAACTCAACTCAATCATTCTACTGTGGTGTGTGTATGCTTAGATAGTTTACATTACTAATTACCCGATCAAGATCTTCTCCTAAGTGATACTTCCCCTCTGCCTAGAGGAATGAACATTTACCTGCAACCACTAACACATGCCCACAATAGTCAATTGTTCACAAAATATGTAGTATACATAATACATCTCGAAAGTTAGAATATCAATTTAATAACCATCCATTCACATATATGTAGTACTTTTCCATTAGATGTGATATCATATATTCATAATGCATTGATAACAAAGTACAAGCACAATTCATTCATCCCTAGAATTCACATTACATTCAAATTTTACCCTACATAGTAATAGTAAATAGCAATATACATGCCCACTAACACATGCCCACAATAGTCAATTGTTCACAAAATATGTAGTATACATAATACATCTCCAAAGTTAGCATATCAATTTAATAACCATCCATTCACATATATGTAGTACTTTTCCATCATATGTGATATCATATATTCATAATGCATTGATAACACAGTACAAGCAAAATTCATGCATCCCCAGAATTCACATTACATTCACATTTTACCCTACGTAGTAATAGTAAATAGTAATTACACAATTGGGGTGTAACACTTTTCCTTTGTCAAAATTCTCTTTTAGATGCTTTCCAAGAATGCAACCATGATAAACACCTTTAGAAAAGTGAATTGTAGGAAATCATGTAACCATGTCCTATTTGTTGAGTTGCTACAAGTAGCGGTAGTTCAAGTGACCAAACCATTGATGCCAAAAATTACTCACATCATTTGAATGAGTGCATAGAATAGTCGAAGGTGGATCACGAACAAAGTGAGAGAATAAATAATGTTGAGATTGATGATGTTCTCTCCCAACTGCAACTATAGAATCACTATGCATCTCATGAATAACCATTGAATTAGGAGTAAACTCAACTCTCTTGCTTGTACTTATGTGAGTGATTTAATAAATCAATAGGAGATTAGTTGATAATGAGGGCATACAAAGAACATCCTAAAATGTTCTATCCCCCATATCAATAGATCCTCTTCCACATACCTCAATTAGAGTGTCGTCACCCATCAAAATGGAAGGCATAGAACATGGCTCCATGGAGTCAAGTTCATCCTCAATTGAAGCCATGTGCTATGAAGCACTTGAATCAAGAACCCATGTGGATGGTGGAGAAGTAACTGCTACAAGGTCCTTTCCCTTTCCTTTCCCATTGCTATTATCTTTGGCCTTGTGAGAACCCTCTTTTGAACTTTGTTTGACGGAATCGGGAACACTAAGATTATTCTTCTTAATAATGTGTGTCAAGTGATCAACTTGTTTCTTCAAAAATTGTGCTCATCATGACCGGGTTTCTTATAATAGGAACATTTTACCCTCTCTTTCTTAGGCTTGTTACCTTTTGAAGATGAGGTCTCATTACTTACTTTTGGAGTAGTTAATTTTTTTATTGGTGCAGGGGCACCCAAGTCTTCATGCCCAAGAGGGGTCAAAAGT
This sequence comes from Sequoia sempervirens, assembly GCA_007258455.2. NCBI lineage: Eukaryota > Viridiplantae > Streptophyta > Pinopsida > Cupressales > Cupressaceae > Sequoia > Sequoia sempervirens. Next base: position 75,717 of record VDFB02352184.1, on the reverse strand, counting down.
TGATATTTTATTTGGTTTGAGTCATTTGCATGTAATAATGTCTTCTAAGACCATTTCATGTTTGTTTGAGTCAATTTTGGGTCATTAGGTGTGAGTTAGGGTCTAGGTGCAAAAATATTGCAATGTTGCACATTGTTGTCAATGCAACTTTTGCACTTTTATCATAATGAGGTATAATGATGTTTTGTTAACTCCTTAACCAAAAATATAGTTGGAGGTAGTTGGAATATTATTTTAAATTCTTTAAAAATACTTGTATGGTTGAAGAGAAGGGTTGGTTGATGGAGTTTGGAGGTTGAAGAAAATAAAACAATTCTATTTTTGCATTTTCTAAACATTTTTGCTACTAACATACAAAGTACAGATTATATGGCCTCCATTTCGACCTAAAACAAATTTGAGGTTGTTGTAATGTGAATTATATTTCTTTTCCTTTTTGTGGCATCAATTTTCATTTGGTATTTTGAGAGTTATGGCCATTTTTGTAAAAATCACCTGAAACTATCCTAGGGTTACTAGTTTTGGGAAAAATGACATAAATTTTGTTTCCACCGTTAGATCTTCATAAAAATTGGAGTAAAATTTTCTATTTATATACAACCTAACTGGAGCGATTGGACTCATTTTATGTTGTGTAAATATTATGAATGGCAGTTTGTTGCATTTCATAGTGAAAATTCTGAGTTGTCTTGTTTTCTTGTAACTTTCACCATGTTGTATGGTTTGTATGACCTTATTATGGCCTAAAAAATTATTGGATATTGTGATGTTGTGTGTCCTCTAAATCCTTCCTTTTGAAGCACTTAATTTCATTAATATTTGAGCATTTTATAACAAATTTGCTAAAACTAGTCAGAAACCCTTGGTTAACTACCTTGAAGGGAAGAAAAATGCAAAACCCACTATTCCATCAGTGAAACCTCATGAAACTTGGTGAAATGGATGGGGTTAAGGTTTTTTTGGTGTCTAAAAACTTGTAGGAGTAGGGGATGTCATTGAGTGCAATTTTGGTGATGCCCTAGACTAACTAACCACATGTATTAGGCATCAAAAGTGCATAGGGCTTAGGGTTTGTAAAAGGACTCTTGGAAGATTGTTTAAATTTCTTTGTAAGGTCTTTGTATACACCACATGACATTTTTGAGCCCTTTGAATGAAGTTTTGAAGTCTAGAGTTGGGAAACCTTGTTGTGACCTAGTGAAGCAAGCCTAATTAGGCCTAATTCAAAGTGTAGTAGCGAAAAAATAGCATTTGTGTTCCAAAACACCCCAACCTACAATTGAGATATGTTGTAAAAGGAAATAAAGGGTATCTAAATATGTAGTTATATTTTTGGTATGAGGTCTAGTTTGAAAATTATGTTGTAAAAATAGATTATGGAGTGCTACTAGGAGTTAACAGTCATAAGAAGAAATACCCACCATTTAATGCTTGGAAACTTGAGGAGTTGTTTGTTTTAGATAATTTTGAGGCTAACCACCCCTTCTCTACATCAAATTGGTATCAAAGCTATAATACCTTTGGGAAATGATCTATTGTTTTGGCTAATGTGGTTTAATGAGATTTGATATTTCAGGATGACTCTTAATAAGAAGAAATATGGGAAAAAGTGCATCATCATTATTAAATAAATTGTTCAAAGTGGAAAAGAGGCTAGAGGAGGAAGAAATGGAAGCCAAGAAAATAAGCAAGATGGAAAAGGAGAGCTTATTCCAGACTACCTGCAAATCTAAAGGTAAATGTTGTCAAGTTGTGATCTTAGATATCTGCATGAATAATATTGTTTTTGAATATATGGTAGATAATTTGGGCTTGAAAATAATTCAACACCCCACACCCTATTTGGTGACTTGGCTTCAAATAGGTAATTAGACACATGAGCAATGCAAAGTTGATTTTCATAGAGGCAGTTATAAGGATGAAATAGTTTGTGATATTATGCATTTGGATGTATGTCACATTGTGTTTGGAAGATTGTGGCATTATAATAGGGAAACAAAGTATAACAACAAAAACAACACATATGAGTTGCAAAACGATGGGATAAAATATGTATTAATAGCCTTGAAGGATGAGTGCATAGGAATTGAAAGCTTGTTGTTAAGTGAGAAGAAGAAAGTACAACAATATGAGGCAAGGACAAATGAGTTAATGGATGAGGTAACAAATTTTGAAAGCAACATGTTTGAAAAAGAAATGGAAGAATTTTCTTTTGAATTTTCTCAAACTAATGAAAGTAATGGTGAAATTGATGTTGAAGTGGTTGATGTTCAGGAAGAAGAAGAAGATACAACAAAAGAAGTTGTAGAGGACTCAAGGATAGTCCAAAGAGAGAAGATAATCATGGAGGATAAATAGATAGCATGGTTCTCAAGAGAAGAACCGAGAGTTGAGAATGTTGATGTCAAGGAGAATGGAAGAGTGGATGAGCAATTCAAAAATGAAAATGAATGGATGCATAAGGTTGAGGTGAAGCCAAATATTTTCGAGAATAATGAAGAGAAAAGAATGTGTGGCAAACAACATGAGGTGAATGAAGAAGTGAAGTATGAAGAAGAAGAATATGATTTCTTTAATATGTTTATTTTTTGTGCAGGTAAAGAAGACAAAGTGGATGACAATGAAAGTAAATTTACAATTGTAGTCCAAGGTCAAGCTACAACAAGAACAAAAACAAAAGCACATGGCTACATTGTACCAAGTTGGCCTTGGATCAAGAAGCATGTTGATGGACCAAAATGCACAAGTGCACCAATTGATACAAATGTATTTGAGATTTAGTAAAAAAAGAAATAATGCACGCATGCAAAGGAACTGGAAGACAAGAAAGAAGATTTTTATTTGAGGTGGACCTTAAATTTTCTCTTCCCTAGGAGTATGGTGCAGGGGAACCTAGGTCTTCATGCCCAAGAGGGGTCAAAAGTTGATCTTTTGTTTGGTTTGAGTCATTTGCATGTAATAAGGTCTTCTAAAACCATTTCATGTGTGTTTGAGTCAATTTTGGGTCATTAGGTGTGAGTTAGGGTCTAGGTGCAAAAATATTGGAATGTTGTACATTGTTGTCAGTGCAACTTTTACACTTTTTGTCATAATGAGGTATAATGATGCTTTGTTAACTCCTTAACCACAAATATGGTTGGAGATAGTTGGAATATGATTTTAAATTCTTTAAAAATCCTTTTATTTTTGAAGAGAAGAGTTGGTTGATGGAGTTTGGATGTTGAAGCAAATAAAACAATTCTATTTCTGCATTTTTTCAACATTTTTGCTACTAACATGCAAAATATGAATTATATGGCCTCCATTTCAACCTGAAACCAATTTGAGGTTGTTTTAATGTGAATTATCTTTGTTTTCATTTTTTTGGCATCAATTTTGATTTGGTATTTTGAGAGTTATGGCCATTTTTGTAAAAACTTCCTAAAATTGTCCCAAGGTTACCAATTTTGGGAAAAACAACATAACTTTTGTTTCCACCATTAGATCTTCATACAAATTGGAGGAAAATTATTTAATGGTGTTATCTACAACCTGACTTGATAGATTAGCCTTATTTCTTGTGACTTTTACCACGTTGTATAGTTTTGTACAACCTTCTTATGGCCTAAAAATTGTTGGATATTGTGATATTGTGTTTCCTCTAAATCCTACCTTTTGAAGCACTTAATTTCATTAAGATTTGAGCATTTTATAGTAAATTTTCTGGAATTGGTCAGAAACCCTTGGTTAACTACCTTGAAGAGAAGAAAGAAAAATGAAAAACCCACCATTCCATCGTTGAAACCTCGTGAAACTTGGTGGAATGGATGGGGTTAAGGTTTTTTTGGTGTCTACAAACTTGTAGGAGCAGGGGATGGCGATGAGTGCAATTTTGGTGATGCCCTAGCCTAACTAACCTCATGTATTAGGCATCAAAAGTACATAAGGCTTAGGGTTTGTAAAATATCTCTTGGCAGATTGTTGAAATTTCTTTGGAAGGTCTTGGAAGACACCACATGACATGTTTGATCCATTGGAATGAAGGTTTGAAGTCTAGAGTTGGGAAACCTTGTTGTGAAATAGTGAAGCAAGCCTAATTAGGCCTAATTCAAAGCATAGCAGCAAAAATTTAGCCTTTATGTTCCAGAACACCCCCACCTAAAATTGAGATATGTTGTCAAAGGGCATAAAGGATATTTAAATCTATAGTTATATTTTGGGTATGAGGTCTAGTTTTAAAATTATGTTGGAAAAATAGATTATGGAGTGCTACTAAGAGTTAGCAAACATAGGAAGAGAAAACCACCATTTAATGCTTGGAAGCTTAAGGAGTTGATTGTTTTAGATCATTTTGAGGCTAACCACCCCTACTTTGCATCATTTATTCTTCTTCTCTTTTCTATTTTTTTGTTTCTTATCCTTATTACTACTTTGTCCTCTTTGTTCATTTGTGACAAGGTTGGCAACCAAGGCATGTGACTTATAATACTTAAGAGTGCCCATTTGAATTAGCTTATCCTACTCCCATGTGAGAAAATTAGCCAAATCATCCAAAAATGGCATCTTGCATTGAGACCCAAGTGCATCCTTAGTAGCATAGAAGGTAGAAACAAATACTTAATATTCAGAACTTAGCTTTGAGAGAATACTTATAATCAATTGTTCATCTTTCTTAGTGATTTCAATTTGGTGAAGAAATCTTGAATTGTGTTGAAGTTTCTTAGATTTAAACTAATTATTTCATTTATCCAACATATGACGCCTCATAGAATCTCATTTTCCAAAAAGAGATTCTAGCTTTTTCCATATTTCATTTGGAGTATTCAAAGATTCAATATGAAGGAGAAAATCAAGAGATACAAACAAACACAATGCTCCATATGCTTTGTCACATTTGTTAAACCACTCAAGATTATCTTCATCTTTACTTTGTTTAGTTTATAGTCCCATTGTTATTATATGCAAACCTTGACCTCTTAAGTGATTATTCATTTGTGATTTCCATTGAAAATAGTTGTATGTAGTTAGAGTAGGAATTGTTGTTGAACTCATGATGCAAAAATGCAAAAGATAATGTGAAAAGAAAGTGGACATAAGAACAAAAATAACACCTCCACCCTTTTCACTAGTATCAAAGGTAACCCCCCAAATATTATAAGATTGGCACTTTATAGTTCAATTTGTTTGCAAAGCCTTTTCCAAAGCACAATGCTCAATAGGCTCAAAATAGCCAAAATTAAAATTTTTGATACAAAATGAACTTGAGACAAAATCTGGAAAAAATAGACTTATATCTATGTAATTCTCTTCACCACCTTTCCAATGCCTATTTGTTTTTGAAAATTGGAGCATCGGGATGAAATTTATGGCTTGTTGAAGAAATTAACACAAACAACTTCAACTTGAAATATATGGTACAAAATGGCAAAAAAATCTTTTCAATACCACCATGGATGGAAAGTGCTCGACTCCAAATTTCTGGCAATATCTCATTTTCCAAAAACAAACACCATGGCAAAATGTTATGATTTTTTTTTTTAAATGGTTGAATTTAGCCTAAAATGACTACCCCCTAGCAAAATAATTTTTTTCCAAAAATCAAACTCATCTAAAATAGACAAATTTAATATGAGAATAGGGGTTTCCGGGCCATCTAAGCACAATGGAAAGGTTCTTTTGGATCGAAAATGCTCCAATAAAAAATTATTTTCTAGGTCTGAGCTTCAAACCCTTGTTTGCAACTATGTCAAATGATCTACAATTTGGATGAAACAAAAAACAATCTTGACTTTCTTAAGCCTTCTGGACAAGTTGAAATAGTAAAAAATGTTGCTAGTATAACCAAAAATGTTGCAATCACCTGGATTTCACAAAACACATATACAATATGAAGAGGTTATTAGATCTTTGCAAATCCTTTTTGATTATCTAGATCATTCAAAACACAAGAGTAGAACATACGGGAATTTACAAGATCTTACAAGAAAAATCAATCGCTCAATCAAGAATCTATGAACTTAGATTTCTCAAAATGAAATATTTGATACCATGTTAGAAATCTAAAATAGATTGAATAATCCAAGGAACTTTTAAAGAGAAAATCAAAGTTACATAAATTGGAAAAACATAAAAAATGCAAACCAAGACTTGAAGAGATTATGCAATGTCAATGTGATAGAATTACATTAATAAAGATTGCAAGAAGATTGCAAATACAAGCTAGGTAGTGAGTTTATATAGAACTAAGGAGATGATGTAGGTGGAAGATCCAACCAATAGGAAATAACCACTAAAAGTGGAGATGGCCACAAAAAGTGGAAAGTGTTCCACCCTTTAAGGAAGGGGACACCGCATTACTTATATCCTAGTAATAAACACATTTTATTATCCTAATCGAGCTTAATAAAAGTGTAGGAAAAACCTAAGACTAAGGGAAAATAAATTAACCCATTAGGAAAATAAAAACTACACCAACAATTATGACCATGGTAATCTCCCCACTCCATAGGACCATGTATGGCTTGTGTTAATGAAATATTTTACTCTTGAAGGCATGTATGAATGCTATTACTACTACCACATGTCATTGTTAAATATTTTTGAAATTGTTTGTTGATTAGTTTTCTATTTTAACTGATGTCTTCTCTTGAAATTTTTATTAAGGAAACAAAAAACATGTCTACCAAGAACCTTGAAAATCCCCCACTCCCTAGGACCATGTATGGCTTGTGTTAATGAAATATTTTACTCTTGAAGGCATGTATGAATGCTATTACTATTACCACATGTCATTGTTAAATCATTTTTGAAATCGTTTGTTGATTAGTTTTCTATTTTAACTGATGTCTTCTCTTGAAATTTTTATTAAGGAAACAAAAAATATGTCTACCAAGAACCTTGAAAAGCCCCCATTCTTACTCCACTAGGGGTTGATCCTTGGGTTATACCATTTTCAACTTTCTCTCTATCCCCCAAGAAAATTCAAGCTAGCCTTGTGGAAGATATGTCTGTTGTCCCTCCTCCCCCTAAAAGCCCCTTGAACACTCACATTGTGGAATCTATCAAATATGCTTCTAAAATAAATTTTTCTCCGCATGTTAAACAAACTAACCATAGTCATAATCTAAAACCCCCAACCAAGCAACCCAAAAGGCCAAAACCTAGAAAACCCAAAGTCAAAAATTTGTTGCTGCAAGGCTATGTGAGCTCAAAAATACACCTCCCAAAAAGCCTGGAAAATAGACCCTCAACAAAAAGAACAAAAAAGTCAATATTAATTTCTATGTGGAGGAAGCTACCTTTGATGAGGAGGAGACTAATGTGAATAATAAAAACATAAGCAAAGAGGACAATACAAAAGATTCCGATCATACCATTGATGTTGAGAATCCTAGTGTACAAAGATCTCACAAGTTGGCCAACAAGTAGGCCATTGAGATAATAGTTCATGAAATCTCCAATGACCCCAAACAAGATACGAGGGATGAGGAAACAATGATGATGACAATGCTGAGGAAGTGGAGGAGTATGCTAAAGTTCCTAGTCTATTCCTAAAAATCATTGCTATGCTTAATGAACCAGAGGATTCCACCCCCACAAAAGATCATGAGGAAAATTTCCATTGTTATGAGGAGATGGCCCAGAATTGCATGGATCTTATGACTAGGGTTGAAAATTTGGAAAGGAAGCTAAATATCCTTTCTTGTTTCACCCTCAAGTTCATATACCATTCTACTATCACTCTCACCTCTATGTTATAGGATAAGATAAAGAAGCATGATAATACAACAAACCCCATCTCGATCAAGTAGAAGCATGATGATTTCAAGTTCCTCATGGAGGAATAGGGAAATTTTCCCAAGTAGGGTGTCCTTGTTTTTAATTTTATTTTTGATTATTACTATGTTGTAGTTTTGTTTCTTGTTTGCTATCATTGGTTTGTTTATGGATTGTGACCTTGTACTTCTTTTTGATTTAAAATCTCTTCCCTTGGGGCCTTTTTTGTATGGTTACAATGCCCTATAAATGCTACTTATCTTATAAAAACAAGTAATTAATTCACAAAATGGATATGAGCAATATCCATGAAAAAAACCATAAACATTTGTAAATTTATCACATATAATATCATTTCAAATAATGCATCTTCTTTCAAAAATATAGAGATTAAGAGGTTGCTTGAGTGATTCAAAATTTAGCATAGGTTTTCTACTCCTTGAAAATGCTTTTATTTGATATGATGTTTATTTGGAATGGCAAAAACACGATTTCATATTTGAAGTCACAATTGCCAACATAGTTTGAGATGAAAAATCTAGGTGCAATGAGGTATATTCCAGGGATTTAGATCAAAAGAAATAAAGCTAATAGAAAGCTTTGGCTCAACCAGAGTAAGTATGTGAACTCTATGTTTGAGAGATTCAACATGACTACTTGCAAATAAATGGCCATTCTAGTTGTATAAGGGAAGAAGCTTTCTATGGAGGGTTGTCCAAAATATCCTACTAAAATGGAGGACATGACCAAGTTCCTTATGCGAGTGTTGTTGGAAACTTGATGTATGCTATGGTCTGTGCAAGACCAGACATTTACCAAGCAATGGGAGTCCTTAGCTGGTTTATAACCAACCTTAGACGTGTGCACTGGGATATGGTAAAGAGATCATTCAATTACTTGTAGGGTACTTCTAAGTATGCTATGTGTTTTCATGGCTATCCTACTAGTCCTCAACATTCAGTGAGTATTCATGGATATGTGGATTCAGATTGGGTGGGTGGCATTAATAGTAAGAGATCCAAAGTGGATATGTTTTCATGATGTTTTTTGGTGCAATTAGTTGGATGAGTAAAGGACAAGTTGTAGTCACTTTGCCCATTACTGAATCAGAGTACATGGCATCTACTCATGCTTGTAAGAAAGCCATTTGGCTTAAAAGACTATGCTCAAATATTGGTTTCGATGTAAGATAGATTACTATTTGTTGTAATAGACAAAGTGTTATATGTTTAGCAAAAAATCCTACATTCCATGCTAGAACAAAGAACATTGATGTGTAGTTCCATTTTGTTCATGATATGGTGGAAGATTGAAAGGTAAACTTGAAAAAGGTGGACACTTTGGTGAATGTTGCATATGCACTAATGAAGTTAGTGAGAATAGATTTCAAATGGTGTGTTAGTTATATGGGCCTTGCAACCTGAGCAATGAAACAAAGACTCTTTTAAGGTCTTTGACAAGTGGGAGAACGTTGAGATTAAGGTATCTCAACCTTAGTGAGTCCCATAATTATTTAATTAATTATTTTTTAAGTGAAAGCATGTAGTTGTGTCCACTTAAGGTGGAAGTTTTAGACTTAGGAAAAACCCAAAATCGGGCAAAATGAAACGGGATCCTTTTTTTCATCAAATGGGATCCCATTTCGCTTCGGGGCCTCGAGCCAAAAACAGGATCCCAATTCATAAAAAAAAATAAAAAAAATTTATGCTTTTATGAAACAAGATCCCATTCCATAAAAGCATAAAAAATATTTTTTATGCTTTTAAGAAATGGGATGTCATTTTGTAAAATATGATCCCATTTTATAAAAGCATAAAAAAATTATTTTTTATGAAACAGGATCCCATTTTTAAAAATTTGATTTTTTTTTTTAGGTTTTTGCCTTGCTTTTTTCATGGATATGTGGATTTAGATTGGGTGGGTGACATTAATAGTAAGAGATCCATAGTGGATATGTTTTCATGATGTTTTTTGGTGCAATTAGTTGGATGAGTAAATGACAAGTTGTAGTCACTTTTCCCATTACTGAATCAGAGTACATGGCATCTACTCATGCTTGTAAGAAAGCCATTTGGCTTAAAAGAATGTGCTTAGATATTGGTTTCGATGTAAGATAGATTACTCTTTGTTGTGATAGATAAAGTGTTATATGTTTAGCAAAAAATCCTACTTTCCATGCTAGAACAAAGAACATTGATGTGTAGTTCCATTTTGTTCATGATATAGTGGAAGATTGAAAGGTAAACTTGAAAAAGGTGGACACTTTGGTGAATGTTGCATATGCACTAATGAAGTTAGTGAGAACAAAGTTCATATGGTGTGTTAGTTCTATGGGCCTTGCAGCCTGAGCAATGAAACAAAGACTCTTTTAAGGTCTTTGACAAGTGGGAGAATGTTGGGATTAAGGTATCTCAACCTTAGTGAGTCCCATAATTATTTAATTAATTATTTTTCAAGTGAAAGCATGTAGTTGAGTCCACTTAAGGTGGAAGTTTCAGACTTAAAAAAAACCCAAAATTGGGTAAAATGAAATGGGATCCCATTTTGCTTCGGGGCCTCGAGCCAAAAACAGGATCTCATTTCTTAAAAAAAATATTTTTATGCTTTTAAGAAATGGGATGTCATTTTGTAAAACAGTATCCCATTTCATAAAAGCATACAATTTTTTTTTTTTTATGAAACGGGATCCTATTTTTTAAAATTTGAATTTTTTTCAAGTTCTTACCTTGTTTTTCAGTTCAGGAAAAGGCTTGGAGACCCGAACCTAAGCTTTGGACCTAGTTTGACCTGCAACTTGAAAGTCATGTCAATATCACAAGAAAATAGTGACTTTGGACATATGTTTGAATACCTTTTTTGCATAATTTTTTGACAAAATTAAAACCCATTATAGATGAGACAATGTAGATTCCAAATATGTAATTTTTTTACAATTGGATTATTGTTTCTATTTTTCAATTAATTTATGATGAAACTGGTCCATAAACTTGAAATATTAGGGTTTTTTAGTATTTTAATAACTTTTTATTAAAATAATTTTTTGAAAAATGAATTATATGAAAATATACCGCAGGCAATTCTTTTCAATTTAAAAAAAAAGTCAAAAAATGGTAAGTTTAGGTCATCTTATGTATGACGTACATGACGATTTTTCAAAACAAATATGGCCAATAAAAAATTAACAAAAAAAAATATTCAATAAAAAATTACAAAAAATATCAAAACGTTCTTCCGTGAGTTACAGATATTTCCCCCAAAGGATTTAGAAAATATGATTATTTAGGTCAAAATATGGATGACGTACATGTGCATGGTATGGTAAAAAAAGTGAGTTTTAAACAATATTTTTTAGAAATGCCTATTGAAAATCAATTTGTATCATCTGAGTATTAAAATAAATTACATATTTGGAAACTAGATTCTGAGTACTACATTTTATGATCAGTGATTTTTTTAAATATTTCATTTGTAAGTGCTTCAAATTTTAAGGTCAAATGTGACAAATTCTGAAAATAAGGGAAAAGACTTCCACTTTTTGGCCAAAAAGTGGTCTCAACTTCTTGCACACACCCTTCCCTTAAGTTGTTGAATTTATTTATTAAATACAATAATAATTGTTTCCAAATTGCTAAGTCACTTTGTGGGACCCAGTGTGGAGTTGGCATCCTACATGTTTGTGTGAATTAGAGTCGCGTACCTAGTAATTTATCTCACTAGGTAATTAGGGGGCTTATTCACATATTAAGTTTATTTAGGATATAAGATTCTTTCTAGAAGTTTTAGTTGGATTTTCTAGAACTTAACTTATCTAGCTTTAATGCATCATTTCCTAGGTAGTTAGTTTGTTATAGGATTAAGACACATGTCACAATCATGTTCAATCATATTCCTCAACCTTGCCTATATAAGGATGGTCATTGTACACATATGTAATATACTTCATACCCCATCATCATTTTGATAGGTCTTAGTATTAAGCAAGCTCATATTCTTGCATACTATCTTGTAGAAGGTTTTCATTGATTTTGTAGGTGGTCTTGGGTGTTGAGCTAATCTTTAGCTCTTACATTTACAACCTCTCTTATCTTTTTTTGGTACAATGGCATACATTCCTTCACATTGGGATGCAGGTTTTGCTTTAAATTTATTAAATTCTCTTTTGTGATTGTATCTCGCATGGTTTATGGGAAATTTTGATATCTATTTAAGGTTTTTTTTGGGAGCTTTTAAACATGTTTTCTTATTATTTCCATGGAGTCTTCTTTCAAAATTTTCATTCTAGCCAAAATTGGTAAAAATTATTGTTGGGATTTACTTGGCCCCTCTTGGCTCCCCAACCTACTCTGGATGGGTATGATCTCTTACAATATTCCAACATGATTATGGGAAGAAGTTAAAGTTTCATGGAAGGTCATCCTGGAGAGTCTCAAGAGTTCTTCTCCAGGTTGATTCATTTTTGTGTTCATATCTTTATGGTAATATTTTGATGAATATATACATATATACCAGACCCCATCCTTTTTCATTGATGTCAAAGGGGGAGATATAGAGGTTGGTAGAGGAAAAACATTTTTGAGAATAGTTTTGATAGGGGGAGTATTCAATTGCCACATATTGGAAAATGTTTTTGACATGCATGTTGCCATCAATGCCAAAGGGGGAGATTGTTGGAAATATGGAGCCTTGAAACATGAGCATGAAGTGTGGATGGTTTGTGTTAGTTGTTCCTCTATTGTCATTGATGTCAACATAGTGACAACTATATGGGAAGATTACTTGGTTTACCGGAAGTTGTTCTCTATCAGTAATGTTCTTTTGTGATGAGCCAGTGCATTGGTATTTGAGTCTGGAATTCACCGCAAGAATAGATATGACTCTAATCTCTTAACCATGTTATCATGTCTCATTCAAACATCTATATCCTGGATCTTGAGAAGTTTTGGGTTGCGAGAATTTTTTTTATCTTTGACAGAGTTCAACTCTGTATTTTATTGTTGTTCCTTGTTTGGCATATCAGTGTGGGAGACTCCACATTTTCTTAAGGAAAACATTTTAATGTTGTGGTTTTAATGGTGGTCTCTATGATGGTAGTATGATGAGAAATTAATGTGGTCTCAGATCTGGAAGGTGTTTGCTTTGAGGATTGTATGTTGGTTTGGATATTTTGTGAATTAAGTTCTAGTCTTGGTTGACTTGGTATAATGCAATGTTTAATCATATATGGTGCCAACAAGGGTGTTTTGATTATTTTTTTCTTCATCTAATTAGGTCAACCTAATTGACGAATAAGACATACTTGTTTATATATAAGATTATTTGGAAAGAAGAGAGTGTGTGAAGAGTGTGGAAGTTTGAGCATGGAAGAAAGGTAAAAGAGGATCCGAGTCTAAATGTTTAATCAGTTAAGGATCATAGAAAATTTGTTGTGTGGCTGTTGTGTGAGGCAGTACTTCATATTCTAAGTTTCATTAAAATTGAACCCTGCACATTGAAGGTGTTTACTATTAGTTCAAATATTTTGGTAGTGAGCCACAATCTTCGTATCTTGGTGGTTAGCCATCTTTTGTATTCAGGCAGTGAGCCTTGTAATATCTTGTATCCATATATAATATATTGTGAGTTAACCCTCATGGTGGTTTTTCCCTTTTTGTTTTTTCCACGTAAAAATCCTTGTGTTCATGTGTGTGGCTGCATTGATTTGTTTATATGTTCTTTCTTATTGATTCATTTAGAATTGTGATAATGGTTAAATGGATTTTATGTGAATGGTTTTATGGAATACTGATTCATCCCCCCTCTCAATATTTTGGATGTTCAACAATTGGTAGTGTTGATGCCAAAATTTGGCAAGGTAACAACCCTTTGTGGGAAACTCAATTTATGGGGGACCCATTGCGCTAAATTAAGTAACCTCTGGATTTTTAAAGAAGCTGATTTCTTCTATAATTGGGGTTTGGAAAGGGAAAATGAAGTAGATATAAAAATAAAGGATCTAACAAAAGTGATGTGCTAGAATTCAGATAAAAGGAATGATAAATCAATCTTTTGGATACGATCTAAGGGCACGTTCATCAATTTACTAAGTCCTAGAATGACATAAATTAAAGATTGAAGCATGAACAACGCATTCAATGACATAAAATAATTTTCATACCCATTCACTGAAAAGAGGAGTCAAAAGACATAATCTAAACAAGAAAACTTGCATTAAAAGTATAGAAGTTCTACAAATGAACCATTCAAACAATAATGGCACAGTATAAAGTTAATCAAATAGCTTAAGAAAAAAAAAAAGGCTAAACAATGGCAAAGTCTGTGAGTCTTTCTGCAATAATATAATAACAATAAAAGGCCTGGTGTCTCTAAAATTCTATATTTCTACAATTCTCGAACTCTCAAAACTTATGGAACTTAGAACCTAGAACTCCTCTTCGCAAATAAAGAGCAGTATATATAGTAAGCATCTCCACTACCTAGGTGGTGAGCAGTAACTGAAAAGATTTAGAATCCTGAGCAATGATGAAGCTGCAATGATTCCCATCGATCATTGTAATAGAAAAGGATTTGGGCCATAGCATGTGGTTGCTCCCCATCCAGGTACATCCCCTACGAATGATGGCAGTGGTCCTAGCATAGTCCCGTGTGAACAAGTTTCGACATCAAGCACAAGAAGTTAGACCATGTGGAAGCATAATGCAGCCCATAGTTTTCTCCATCCTTTGCTTTGAAGAAGCACCCACCGAAGAGATGCGTGGTGGCATTTCGTAGCCCGTAGTTCATTACTCCTTGCCGTTGAAGTCTTGTGCTAGGAAGAAATGTAGAAGTGTTCCTTTTAGTTGGCATAGACTGTGGGTTCTACCAAAGCATATGTGAATGAAGGCACGTGTCACATGATCGGGGCCCGATTCAAAAGTGTGAGGAAGCAACCTTTAAGCATGAGCGACAATGATACATGGAAGCATGTCGGGGCCATTTAAAAAATGAAGGGAAGAATTCCTTCGGAAAGCACTAAGTGGACATGTGGTAGAGGTTGGAAATCATTTATCAAAAGGGTTGATGATGTTCATTTGAGGCATGGGTTGGTACTTAGCAGAAAAAAAACTCAAAGGGAGCTTGATGAATTTTATATTCACAACTTTTGGTGACTACCAGGGGTGTTTCGCTTGAGGAACAAGGAACCCAAAACTTTCTTTGGTTCATAGACCAGAGCACCATCCAGGGGTGACAAGATTAGAGTTTATAAAGGGCTACTTGCAAGGGAGGTCAGTCATCTTCGAATGGTCTCAATACATTGTGCAGATTCTCATGCGCTCCACTTGGGTCAAAAATTTATTTATATGGCAACACCTTAGGTAAACTGGCCCTTGAATCACAATGGAAAAGTAGTTGCGCAACCAGATGGATAACCCCTTCAATGTCTGTTGTAGTAGGAGGCTAGCTAAAACTCTAGAAAGTGGTTGGTTCTTGCTCCTTTTCTTCAATCTTTGCTACAATTTTCTTAGCTATGGCGATTGACCCATCTTCAAGAAACAGGGATGGCAGGCCCATCTCAGTTAGCCGAGAAAAAAATTATGCATGCCATCCATAGTTTGGTTTAAAGTAGCTACGTAGGTGTTAGTACACAGGATGGTCGAGTGGCAATGGATGAATTTTTTTGCCGTCTGGGCAGCAACATTTCAATCCCCAATCCTTGCCTTTGCTAAATTTTCATTAGATACCATGTATAGCTTGCTTAACAAACTCTTTACCTCAAGAACCCTTTCTGTGATGAACCTCAGGAATTATTGAATTATTCTATGAACCTCCTTACTCAAGTTTCCTTCGTGATGAACCAGAGCGTTAGCTACAATGTTAGGTAGAAGGCCTTAACCTTTTCCCAGTATGAAATGTATAGTTGTTGAGCTACTAGGATGAGGTCTGGTTGCACAACAGGGGCCTGGGGGTGCTCTTTAGAAGGGAAATATTTACATCCTTCGAGTCGACATCCTCTGTTAATTCCACAATTCTCTTTTTTGTGGATGCAAGTTGCTCCCCGATATTACTTAGCTCCTTAAACCAGTTCTCCTTGGCCCAAGTATGGTTTTCCAACTCTATGTCAAGAAAAGACTTCGTCTCTTGGAGCTCTTTTTCTAATTGGGAATTTTGGCCCTCAAAGTCTACCTTATTCCTTTCTAATTTTTTCTCATGTTGAGCATGCTGAGATGCTTGCTCCTCATCTTTTTTTTGTAGATTCTGCTCTGCTAGGGCCAATTGGTTATGATATTCTTGGTTCTTCGTTTGCAGCTCATTGATCAAGATGAGATCAATAGATTGGGATTTCTTGAGTTCTTCTTGGAGTTTGTTCCACTCCAACTCTTTTGCCTGCGCTTTCTCTAATAAGCGCACAACTTTTGCTTCCAGTGATTTCTCCCTTGTCTCTAGGAAACTGACCCTTTCCTTCACAAGCTTGAGTTGCTCCTCCTTTTTCTTAAGCTAATGGCAAAAGCGGAGGAAGTCAGTCATCACCACCCATTGCGCTTCCTCCATGAGTTCTACCTTGTCCTATGGTCGAGCTACACTGAAATTGAGTCCCACGACACACATGTTGTAATCATCTGGCAGCGTCTCCCCTTGTGGTTTGGTGGTGTTCGGGTACATGGCGAAATCCATTGTTTGATGCACCTCATTGTACACAGTATATACCTTTGGCTCCACATCCTTTTTGTCGTCCTTAGCCTCTTTTTTTGCATTATGAGAGCTTGTGCTTATTTTGTGGCTTCTCCTTGGGCTATGAATTGGGATGGTGACTAAACTAGCCTGCTTACAAAGGGTGCACCAGGAGGTAGGGAAAAAGGGAATGTAACTATAGTAGGCCTCTGCATTTTCTCTTCTGGAGAGTAATAGTATGTGGGGAGAAATAAGGGACCTACCAAAGCTCGGTTCACAAACCGGTGGAGGGGATCATAAGTTGTTACAGTGATGGGGTAGTCATTGGAGAGTCTGCTTGCTGGGAAAAGTGGGTCAAACCCGAGGTAGTAGAAGCAATAGGGGTGTCAATGGCAGTTGAGCCTATAGAAAGAGAGGTGAGGAGAGATTGGGTAGTGGTAGTAGGAGTCAGGGTTCATGGAGGCGTTAAAATAAGTGGCTTTGTCTAGGTGAATTGGGAGGAACCTCCCACAAACATTGTGGTAGAGGCGGAGAATATAGGGCCGATACTTGCAATAAGAGGTGTCATGGAGATAGAAGAGGATACTAAAGATTGAGAAGTAAGAAAAGGAGTGAAATTTACGTGTGGACTGGATGATGGCGGTTCTCCTCTTTTTGTTGGATCCTCACTTCAAACTCCTGGCTTGTTGTGAGCACTTGTCTTGCTATGGGTTTTTGTGAACCTTCTCCCATAATAGCTTTTGTGCGCTGTCGTTTAGGGGGTAGGGAGTCTCCCCGTCTTTATAGTCTCTAGTTGTTGTTGTTGGGACCCTCTTGTTGCTTTGGAGGCCCATGTGAGTGTCCATGAGGTTCTTGATATATTCAATTGCACATTTGAAGTGACATAGGTAGGCTGCCCTATGGAATTCTTCCTCTATTGAGCAAAGGAAATTGATGTCTCGGCTTCCTCCTCTGCCTGCTCTTCTTCTTCATTAGAGTCATTGCCTCTATTAGGGCTTGAGTTAGAAGCAAGATGCTCATCATCCCATAGCTTATCAAATTTTTCATCATCATTCATGCTAAAGGGGCATCAAGTTGTTTTGTCTCTTGGCAATACACCCAAAAGGATTTGATTCTTTCCACACTCCATTCCTCTTCTTTTCTTACCTTATTGAATAGGGTGGCTCCCATTTTGTGATTCTCATCATAATTCACCGCAATGAAATAAAATGTATTCCATGGTGATCTATTGTCTTATGTAGGAATGTGGATCAGGTCAATCAATAATTCATCTTCATCCTCCAGTGGGTTGCACCTCTTTTCCCAGTAAGGCCAAGAACTGTGAGTTACTCTGGTATGCTTAGATGGTAGATCATTAAAAGGGTTGTAATTCCATTTGTTGCATATCATTACCAACCCTAGATGAGCCAACTTAAACTGCAACAATGAGTGCACTACCTTTTTATTTTTCATAGCCACTGTCTTGAAGCTTATCGGATAGATGAATAATCCCTTCTTGATTTTTCCTCCGCATAAGGTAGCATCAATAATGCAAACCTGCTAGAACAATTCAATGGATAGCACTCAATTTGTAATGCATGTCGAAAGGAGGAATGGTTCCCCTGTGAAGCCCCACATCTGGATGAATGTGAATTTTTCTTTGAAAAACTAGTCACATCTAGGAATGAAGTTTTGCATATACTTTGTCTGCGTCTTAGTGAGCCAGTTAATACCATCCTCTCCTTGCAAATCTTGCAAAATTAGAGTCAAGAAATAGTCCAAAAATGCATAATAGTCGAAAGTGGAAGAGAGGAGTGGATTCCAAATAGAAACCAACTTCCTTCTATTTCTTTCATCAAAAATAGACAACTTCACACACTTATCAAAGAAATTAAGGTTTTGATGCAAAAACATATGGGCAAGATAGGAGGGAAACTTGAACTTCCATTCAACTTGATAATTCTTAATTTGCCTAATCATTTCCTTTGTGAGGTATTCTAAAAAATCATACCAGAAGAAAGATTGTTGCCTTCGAAACTGGAAACTCGGGCCCAACTGAAATGTGTGCACCTCCTTGTTGGTGTCCAGGCCGCAAACAAATGCCAACATTGAAAAGGCATTATGTAGGTCTGTGTCGAAAGCACTGTGTTGTGTTGGGATCTTTGGTGGCTTCCAATGGTCTGCCTCAATTCTTTTGGTTTCTTTGTTATAAAAATCCAAAGCCTTATCCCTTTTGTTCCATATATTTTCCCCCTTTGTAGGAGTGAATGTCTTTATTTTCATCTTTCTGGAGGTATGATCAAGAATACATAGCATATTCCAAATAACTCTCGAGTTGATATTGACCATCAAAGTTTGACCCTCGATATTTTTAGTGTTTGGGTTGAAATGTTCAATAGCTGCATCAACTAATTCTAGGAAATAGTGCACAGATGGGACCATATATTGTGGAATCCCATTGAACCATATCTTCTATGTCATTGACATCAACTTTTTGGACACCTTCATTCTTTTGCAGGTCGCTTCCCTCAAAGTTTTAGGGTTCTTTGTAAGACTAGGATCATGAATATTATCCCAATCCTCCTGGATTAGGGTCTAGTTTCTATAGCTTTTGGGCTTCTCCAGTTCCCATGTATTCACCCACTTTGGCTTGTTTAGAATACTAGGCGTGGCATAAGAAATGTTGTCGAAGATATTGATGGATGGTGCTTCTCGCATAGCTTTAAATAAGCTTCTCGTTGCCTCTCCCTATACTTCTTGGCTTGAACCTTCTACAATATTTCTTTGTGGGAAGCTTCTGCTTAGCTTGAACTTCTCTACAATTTTACCTTAGCTTTGGTTGTGCACTAGAAATTTTTTTTGCTTTGAGTAGTGTATTTGAAAAAAAACCTTTTAAGTGCTTAAACATTTCGCATGCAATACTTAGTTGTTTTTTCTCAAGGTGGTAGATGAGAGTTACCTTTTTGCATTTAATTCAGCATGTACCATGAACCCTTTGGCTTGTGTGAAATGAATCACTTGCCATTTTGAAATGACAAGAATTCATAATTATAATTAGCAACCATATTGTAGAGTGTTATTTTCTTGGAACTTGAGATGATGATTTGCTAGCAACTTAATCATTCGTATGCATTGGAAATTAATATCCCAAAAGGAATGATTAAGCCAAAGATGTGATTAGTGCTTGAAAAGATATGAGCTCAACCTTGGAGTTCACAAAACACCTAGAGAATGGAACCTTGGTATTTGGTTGTGCATAATGCTGCCGATTGTTGCCACCAGCTTAGGCTAATTAATTAGCCCTTATTAGTTTTGCATGCAGTAAGCCATACTCAGCAGATGCAATTGGGTGGGAAATTCAAGCAAGCTCTGACATGACTTTCAATTTGGTACTTTATTAGCCTCACGTTTATGGTAAGGAAATTACCATGCATTTCCTTGCTTTTTCTATAAATAGGCACCTAAGTAGTAGTGAAATAACACTTAGTGATTTGAGCAAAATTGGAAATAGGTAATTGTCTTAGCAGTTTAGCATTAGCAGTTGTGTAGCACTAATAGGCTAGACTTAGGCAGTTTGCAGTAGTTCTAAGGTAGTTGCAGAGTGTTTGCTAGCATGAATACCCTTATTAGGCTAGTTTGTCATAAGTCTCAGACGACCTTTCTAGGCGAGATTTCAACTAGGTGCCTGAAAAGGATGACAAAGAATAAACACTCAGTGGATATCATAGCCATGAAATGGGTTTTGGGATATGATTTCCTTGAGTACGAGGACAAATATTGGGTTAACACTGATGTGTGCTCACACTTCGTTGCCTCCATGCTTGATATTGGAATTCCCAAGCCACTGATTCTTTGTCTGGTCAAAGAAATTTTTCTAAAGAAGTACCTGAACGGCCTCGGTGAGTTAGTGGTGAACGCTGCATATAGTGGAGGCATTCCAACCGCAAGTGACCTCAGGAGGTTCATCGAAGAGGACACATTCATACTGTGACTGCCCTTCCTGAGTGGCTTTTGCCTCTAGTCGCAAGTTGAGCACCACCAGAGGGTCACTCGTGCCTACCACTTTCTCTTCCGCATCTACAATGTTGTGGCATTCTTTGATATTGACCAGTACATAGACTTCAGGAACCTGGTGTTCCCTCTGACACTGGCCATTGCTCCTGTAAATGATTTTGCTACTTCTGATGATGCCCCCATTGATGAAGACCTTATAGATGCTGGTGTTGATGCGTTTTTTGTTACTACCCATGCTGTGGACTGAAGACTTCCTATTTTTATTTTTTCTTTTTAAAATCTCATATCAGCTAGTTCATTTTTGTATATATGCCTGAAAAAGGCTTTATCATTGAATATATGAAAAGAAGTAGAATATAACTATATACTTTTAGAAGCGTGGCCCTTGAGCCATTTTGGCCGATGTAAATACCAAAGCATATATAATAAAAATATAGCTTTATATAATTATCTTGTTCTATTTGATTTTGGATTCTACAATATGGGTCATCCTTTTCTTTTTCAGCATATTCATATCAATTTAATTTTTCATGTGGGTGTTTGATTTTCTATTCTTTTGAGCTGTGAATTTACTCTTTCTTCTCTTTGTAATAATGGGTTACTTGCTCTTTTCCACCTTGAACCATAGAATAAATAAAAAGACCGGCCAACAAAAACAAAAGGGAACAAAAGAGAAAGAAGGGAAAAGCACTATAAACATATTTACATAGTAGGATATGCAAGCTTAATTAAATAATTCAAGGTGAATTCCATTGACCGGAATTCCCATTGCTTCTTTTTCCATGGTTTCTAACTCAAATGCATTATGCTCCTTGCATTGAATTTTTCTAAATGGGCCTTCCCAAAGGTTGTCAAACTTCCTGTGCTGACCTGGCTTCACAACCCTTTCTTTAAACTTCAACACTAAATCTCGCATTTTAGACCTTGGTCAGACGCTTTCTTATCAAACCACCTGTTGGTGGTTAGTCATGGCTATTAGGGACTTTTCCATTTTCTCTTGTACTTCTAGCAACTTAGCTAGCCACACCTCCATTGCGTCGTTTTGTTCCACCTTGAGAGATTTTAATAATTGTAGCACTAGAATCTCCATGGAGATAGGAAATAACACCTCTTTTCCTAATACTAGCTCATACAACGAAGTCTTGAGGACTTGCTTAGGAGTTATGCGGTTTTCCTAGAGTGTTGCTCGGAGGTTTTTATTCCATTCCCTTTGGTATTCTGACCCAATCCTTTTGAGGAGTCAGACTAAATTCTTGTTGGTTGACTTGGCTAAGTCATTCCCTTGCGGGTAGTAATTTGATGATGTTTTAAGGAATATTCCATGCATAAGTGCAAATTGACTTACCTTAGAGCCTAGGAAAGCTTTGGCATTGTTGAAGAGGATGGTTTTGGGTGGGCCAAATCTCGTCACCAGTTCCTCTAGGAAGTCCACTATCTCTATCTCTATCACATTCTTCAGTGGTATGGCTTCAGTCCACCTAGTGAAATGATAAGTGGCCATCAAGATCCATTTATGACTTGCCCTATAGGTTGGGTTGATCATTTTGATGAAGTCTAGGCCTCATTGCATGAATGGTTCATCAACCACTATCAGATTGAGAGGCATTATAAAATTATTTCTTCTTCCTACAAAGAACTGGCATTCCTTGCAAGCTTTTACCAAGGAGTAGGAATCATTGAATAACATCGACCAGAACTACCTTGCGCACATGATTTTGATGGCGGTGGTCTTTGTGGAGAAATTCCCACTTGCGGGACTATTGTGGTAAGTTTCGAGGATCCTTTTTGCTTGCTCTATGGTAACACACCGCAATAGGATGTCGTTAAAATTTATTTTGAATAGGATCCCTTCAATGAGCGTGTATCCACTATTTTGCAGTTGGTAGAATCTCCTCTTATGAGAAGGAAGGCCCAACAAATATTTTCCTATGTGCATGAATCTTACTCTATCCACCAACCAAAAACCTTCGAACTCTGACTCGTTCATTAGGACTAGCTTTGGATGCTCTTCTTTGGTGGCCATTTCTTCATCGTGCACAAGATATTCACATAGTCCTCTTCCCTGAATGGTCTTTGTAGGCTTGACCTCATTGTCGTATTCGAGGATCTTGGTGATCCAATTGGCTCTTTTCTCGGTGATTTCTCCTTCCATGATATATTCGCGCATGCTAGAATGCGTGACATAAACAATCACCTTATTGCAAGAGATTAGGTGTTAGAACTTCTTGAGTCCCTTAACTATTGCAAATGCTTGCCTCTCTATAAAGTTGTAGTTTGTCTCATATTCCTTCAGGGTCTGGGAGTGAAATGCTATCAGATGCTCTCCTTTGCCCTTGTCATCTTTCTGAGTTAAGACAGTAGCAATGCTTGATTTTCTACTTAATACATACATTGTGAAGTCCTTTGATAAGTCTGGATTGAGCATCCTTGACTTTCTCAAAATATTCTTTGGCTTCTTTTGTCCATTTAAATGTTTGATCCTTTTTTAGTATCGGGGTGATTGGCCTAATTATTCTTGCAAAATCAGAAATAATTTTTCTAACAAAATTTAGCTTTCCCAAGAAGGATTGGACGCCTTTCTTATTGACTGGAAGGGGGAGCTCTTTAATTGATTTCACCTACTCAGGATCAATTTAAATTCCTTATTTGGACACTACGTGTCCCAATAGCTTGCCTTGCGGTACTCCGAAGACACATTTGTTGGGTTTAGGGATATCCTGAACTCCTAGAATTTCTTGAACACTATCTCAAGGTGATCAAAATGGTCATCCTTGGACTTGGAGAACACCATCAAATCATCCAAATAGATTAGGATAATTTTGTTGATTAGTTCACTAAAAGCAATATACATTGCCCGCTGGAAGGTAGCTCCTGCATTTGAGATGTTGAACGGCATCTTAGTGTATACTAATGTTACCCACTTAGTAGTGAAAATTTTCTTATGTTGATCCTCCTCTTTGACCCAGATATGATTGTAACTGGAGAAGACATCTAATAGGGAAAACATCTCTAATCCTGCCACCGTCTATAGGATGGACTCCATTGAAGGTAGCGGGTAATGATCCTTCAGGGATGCTCTATTTAGGTCTCGAAAGTTCACATATAGATAGATATCTCCATTCTTCTTTCAGACTAGGACCAAAGTGGATACCCATGTGCTATGCTTGATTGAGAAGACAATCTATGACTAGATTAACTTTGTTAATTCTTGTGCCATTAGCGCTTCAATCTTAGGATTGACTGGCCTCTATTTTTGGCGAACTAGTTTTGCACCTTCCACCAACTCTATTGTATGTTGGATGATATTGGGGTCATATCCCCTGAGGTCATCATACAACTAGGCCACCACTTCATATATTTTTCAAAATTCAATGAGCCTTTCTTTATCATGATGTGGGACATCCTTCCCGACTTTGAGCTTCCTCTCATCTCTGACCTAAAGATCCACATAGTCACCTTTGTCTGCTACAAACTTCCTCTTGTCATTTATTGCATCGCCGTAATTGAAAAGATTTTTGAGAGTGACCAGTCCCTTTGTAAGCTTGTTGGATTTTAGCTGAATGAGTTGTCATTCATAAGCTTCAGTGGTCTTCGGGTGGAGTTGGTCAACAAATTCTCCTGACTATTGGATGAATGAGGCAATGTGTTCATCTATGTCAAATACTTTCCAACTTTGGTCATTGTCTAGAATGGTTGGTTGGACTATCACTCATACAAAGTGTTTGTTGTGAATGAGGTTGGAGGAAGGATCAAACTGGGATCCAATTGTTGCCATGTGATTTGCATTTGTATTTCATTTTTTGGGCACTGTTTGAATGTTGAAGGCTTAAAATCCCTCAATCAAGTCCCAAACTCGGTGTTTATAGGATCGCATACGAACATTCTTGGCCGTATAAATTCCATGAAATTGATTGATTACTAGTTCAGAATCTCTGAACATTGTTAATTGCTTAATGCCCATTTGTTCTACAAGGCTGAGACCTTGCACTAATCCTCGGTATTCAGATTCATTGTTTGAGCAAGCAAACTAGAAGTGGAAGGACATCAAGGTCTTCTAATTTTGTGGGGACATTAAACATATCCCGACTCCTGCACCAACCTTGCATCTTACTTTTTTGAAATGCAACATCCATAGCTCTGAGGCTTGACTGCTCTTGGGTTTTTTGACAACCTTCGGGAGCACTTGATCTTCATCATAGATGACATAGGTTCCCAACCCAATAGCATGGTAGTTTCTAAAAGGATTGGTATCCATATGTTCTCTCAATAGAACATCTTCTTGATCGGTCCAATCTTCGGTCACCTTTTCATCTTCCAGTAGCTCAACGCAATACAGTTCTTGCTTGGTGATAGAAGTATGAGTGGCCTCAAAGTTGATCATGGCTTCATCGAGCACATGTTATGAATGCAGAGCTTTAGATTCTATCTTCATTTTTGCATTGTGCTTGGTCCTAAGGATCATGTGCGACCAATCCAGGGACATGTATCTGCCTACCTTTGAAGTGAATTCTCAGGATAGATAGAGTCCAAACATGGGGGGAACATCTATGATCACAGTATCTTGCGACACTATGATGTTAGGGCAGGCGAATAGAGTCAAGGGAAGGTCCTTGATAAGACCAACAGTTTTGACTTTGTTTCCATCAAGCTGCATCGTGATCGCCACTCTTTTTTGGGTATGTTCATAATCAAGCCCCAACATCCCTCTGCAGCCAATCGCATGCCCGCCCAGGCGCGAAACGGCGTCGCAACGCGGCCTGCAAACCGTTCCCACGTTGCCAGGCAGCGTCAGCTCTCGGCCGATTCCCTGCCCCCACCTAGCTCCCACCATGCCAGCCTGCAGAACCCCCTGCAGGAAAGTAATGGGTTTCACCAAACCTCCCTTAGCCACCACCTCAGCTGCCACCCCACCCTGAGAGCCGAATAAGTCTTTTACTAAATAGCTAATATATCCTAAAGGGACACATTAGCAGATGGTTTTTTCATTTGTTCCACCACATTAAAGGGTGGTGGATTCAAGTATTTATGCTCCTTAGCTCTTGTTATAATGACTTCCCTTCACGGTGGACATTGTGGTACCACTGCAGAGATAATAGGTGTTTGGTTAGAAGCACTTTTAGGTTGTAGAATTTAATTAGTTGTGGGGCTGATTGGTTCGCTTAGTGAATCCCTTCAGTGGTTGTACTGTATTGGTCACTGCGTGGTTTTGTGATGTATCCACCACAGTACATTATTTACCTTTCTTCTTTCCATCCAAGGAGAAGAGTGCATTAGGAGTGATGTATGCTCTTCTCTCACACATCCCCATTTCAAAGTGCTGGGATCTCCATTGTCCATTTGTGAAGAGGCCACAGCCTGAGATCCGATACAGCCTCGACTGCTACTTCACCATGGCTCGCTGTAGGTTTCATACAATGCATGTGTGAATCACATAAGGGAATGCCCAAGTAGTTGTCATTAATTAAATTATTTTTCCTCATAGTTAGCTCTCTACCTCGAGCTTAGATTAGCACCTATAGGAGTGAAGTACCGAATACCATCGGATTTATTCTTCGTGCCTGTAATTTGGTAAAGCCCTCCTTAAACCGGGTTTTACAGAGGACCTCCACCTTGATACCCGGATAGGCTTTCTTTGGTAGGAATTCTCCTGGTCTTGGCTAAGTGCCTCTTGAGTAGCTGTGTTATCCTCATTGGACCCCATGGGCCTATGAAGCATTCTAATTTTGGCGTCACTCATCCTCCCTAGCATCAAATGTAGAAGCAAACATCTCACACACACCTTATATGCGTACATAGATCGAGGGAGGAGCCGACGTGACCGAAGAAGAAGGCATCTCCCAGAGGGATCTGGCTAGTTCTAGAAATATAGGAAATGACAGCTATGTGCAACTCTACAATTATCAAATTGTTCTCACTTGACAAATGAAGTACTTGTAGGCAAGTGCTTCTGGTGGTCTGCCAAGGATTGACCATCATTGAAATGTTAGGCTGATAGATTTTAAGCAGGAACATGGTAAGGCTTCAATAGATGGGAAGATATCAACCTGGGATTCTCTACCAAATTTTGTATGGAATCTGGCATTGAAGGCCATGGTTTCTAAAAGGCCCACTTTATGACCGACAGCTGATAATATAGCGAGGATCGGTCTCCTTCATTTGAAAATATTTGATAGAAAGGATCCTCAAGCTAATCCTAGGTATTGATAGTGTTTTCTTGTAGTGTCTAGTACCAATCTAGTGCCTTGCCTCTAAAAGAGGCGGCGAGCAACCTTAATGCTATATTTCGGTTTGTAACGTCATGTACCAGACATACATCTCCAACATCTTGCAAATGTTTAGATGGTGTTCTTGAGCCATCTCTGATGAATTTAGGTATAGCTTTTAGGGAGGAGACTGAGATAGGTGCCCAAACGATGAGCGTTATTGGCACTACAAGAGGACTTCCGACATCTCATGCCACATAATTTATGTTAGCAACAAACAACATGGCTAGCGGCAAGGGCGGAGGAAGCGAAACATTCACTAATTGGGCCGCAGGTTGTACTATCCCTAATGACAGTACTAATAAACCAGGATTGTTCATTGTTTGGGACCTAGTAATAGGTCAATGGCTCATACACCCTCCTTAAAACTAGGTTCATTTAAGCTCAGCCCCACCAGGTGTGCCAAGAAAAAGAAAAATTGTTGATGCCAAAATTTGGCAAGGTAACAGCCCTTTGTGGGAAACTTAGTTTATGGGGGACCTATTACACTAAACTGAGTAACCTCTAGATTTTTAAAGAAGTTGGCTTCTTCTGTAATTGGGGTTTAGAAAGGGAAAAGGAAGCAAATACAAAAATAAAGGATCTAACTAAGGTGATGGGACAAAATTTAGATAAAAGGCACGATAACTCAATCTTTTGGATACGATCTAAGGGCTCGTTTAGCAATTTACTAAGTCCTATAATTACAAAAATTAAAGATTGAAGCATGAGCAACGCATTCAATGACATGAAATAATTTCCATACCCATTCACTAAAAAGAGGAGTCAAGAGACATGATCTAAACCAACAAACTTGCATTAAAATTATAGAAGTTCTGCAAATGAACCATTCAAACAATAATGGCATAGTATAAAGTTAAACAAATAGCTTAAAATAGAAAGGCTAAACAATGGCACATTGTGTGAGTCTTTCTGCAATAATATAATAACAATAAAAGGCATGGTTTCTCTAAAATTCTATATTTCTACAATTCTCAAACTCTCAGAACTCATGGAACTTAGAACCTAGAACTCCTCTTCAAAAATAAAGAGTAGTATATATAGTAAGAGTCCCTACCGCCTGGCAAGCAATAACTGAAAAGATATGGGATCTTGAATAATGATGAAGCTGCAATGATTCCCTTCAACCATTGTAATAGAAAGGATTCAAACCATAGCATGTGGTCGCTCCCCATCTAGGTGCATCCCTTGCGAATAATGGTAGTGGTCCCAGCATAGTCCTGTGCGAACAAGTGTCACCACCCAACACAAGCAATTAGAACATCTGGCAACATAATGCAACACATAGTTCACTCCATCCTTTTCTTTGAAGAAGTACCCACCGAAGAGATGTGTGGTGGCATTTTGCAGCCCATAGTTCATTACTCCTCATTGTTGAAGGCTTGCACTAGGAAGACACGTGGAAGTGTGCCTTTTAGTTGGTGTAGATCATGGGATCCGCCAAAGCATATGTGGATGAAGGAAACATGTCACATGGTTGAGGCTCGATTAAAAAGTGCAAGGAAACAATCTTTAAGCGTGTGCGGTGATGACACGTGGAAGCATGGCAGGGCCATTTGAAAAATGAAGGGAAGAATTCCTTCATAAAGTGTTGAGTGGACACGTGGCGGAGGTCGGAAATCATTTATCAAAAGGTTTGATGATGTTTATTTGAGGCATGGGCCGATACTTAGAAAAAACAAAACCCGAAGGGAGCTTGATGCATTTTATATTCATAGGTAGAAAATGAGTATGTTTAAAAACTACAAAGTAAATGTGTTGAAGCATGTGATCTATTGGTTAAGGTAGATGAAATCATCTCTATCCTACTGCAGCAATTGGATAAAAGGAAAAGAATTGAAGAATGTCAGGAAATTGAAATTTAGAGGAAGATGGATGAATGCAAAAAGCTTGAGCAAGAAGCAGAAATCTTGAGATCTAATCTGGAAAAGGAAAGAAGTTTTGAAGATAAATTTAAGGTAAGCTCTGCAATGCTTGATGAGTTCATTACCTCTCAGAGACTGGATATGGATAAAAGTGGTTTAGGGTTTGAGGAAGGTCACAGTTCTAAAGAGAAGCAATCTACTAACAAGAAGACTCAGTGCAAAGATGGATGAATCAAGAATCTAAGAAGAAATTTTGAAAGAACTCTCGTCAAACAACCTGTTGCTAAAAAATATTTATCTTTCAATGGTGTTTGACATTCCTGCAAGAAATTTTTTCATAAGGAAAAGGACTGCAAAAGTAAAATGAATGATACTTTGTCATTCTCTAGAAAAAAATTTAAGTGCAAGAAGCTTTGACATAAATCTATTCTATGTGAGAATATATTGAATAAAAGAAAAAATGGAAGGAAGAATGATGTTGTTGTAAGTGTAGCAATCCAAAACAACCTGTTAATAATTGCAAAAGAAGAAAAAATAATTATCCAACGAAGAAGTATGAACAAATCATTGATCCGAAAGAAGGAAGAAAAGAGATGAAAAGGATCTGGAGAAAGAAAGGAGAATTCAAGAAAGTTGAATAAGAGTCATCAGTATTATCTATGCCGACCTTTGATGTAGATACGCCTGTCAATTTTTTAGTCTAGAAATAACTAAGGCGAAGCAATTATCACAAAGTTTAATAAACCCCCTCATCAATACTTATGTCACATCATGATAAAAGTATATTTAATGTGGTAACAAATTTAAGGAATATCTTAGTCGCATGTGTGAAGAATGAAGTTTGTAGAATTTGAAAGAATGGAAGAAATAAATTTAGACATTTCAAGAGGCATATGTATTTTCAGAGAAGTGTGCAAAGGAAGCTTAGTGAGAAATTTAGATTTTCAGAGTTTGAAGGAGAGATCAAGTGGATTCGAAGTGTGCTCCAAAAGTTGGATATCTATCCATTTCCTGTTGGAATTTACAAAGGTATTCCTAGTTGCAAATCTTTCATTTTTATTGCTATGGATAATTCAAAGGTTGTGAATTGTGCAGATAGAGTGAAAGTTAATTTGAGGAAATATTTGAAGAATCTTTTGGAAGAGTTTGATGGTGCATTCTCTCGCATCCCTCCTAGAGTGTTTCCCACAGAAGATATCCATCCATATGTTTACAATAAGATAGAGGAAATGCCACCATTCCAGTTGAGCATTCTATGGAAGAATAAAGAAGAGAACCATAAAGCCTACAAAGTGTTAGTTGAGAAGTTGGATGTGTATCGGAAAGACCCTTTGTTCGAGTTTGACAAGAAGCATACTCAAATAGTTTTGAGTAGAATTCATAATGAATATTTATGGATTGATGATGCATATTTGATTACCAGAGAAGCAATTAGAGATGTAACTAGTTTATGTTCCTCCAAACTAGTTCCCTAATGAAAGGTTGTAAATGAGCAAGATATAATTGAGGTTGCCGATGTGACTCTTGAAGGGAAAGAGATTTATTTGAGATCTATTCTGGATCTGGCTATTAGGTATGCTACAATGGTCATTGGTCATAAAGTTTGTATCCCTAGAAATAACCCACAGTGTTTGCTACTATTGTACATATTATTATTGATATGGTTAAAAGAGGTATGGATTATGACTTATGTGAATTACTTCATATACATATTTTGAAGAATTTAAGGGAAATCAAGAAGAGTAAGAAGAATACATTCTGGTATGGTAATTTGTTGTCTACTTGCCATTTTACTTTTTGAAAGAATTACCGATAATAGGAAGAATAGAATGGTCAAATATAGAGCCTATTTCCCATAAAATCAAGAACTTCATGATAAATCTTGGCAATTTGGATAAACAAGAGACTGGTCTTGCTGCATTCTTTGGGACATTTCAAATGAGGATGAACAGAAGGTCAAGGATTCTAGTAAGTGTTACTGAAAGGTGCTCCTGAAACATCAATTTTCTAGTGTCTACAAATTTTTGTCACATGGAAGTAGTTGAATCAAGATTGGTGTGGATATCTAAGTTAGATTATGAAGTGTTAGAGGCTGAAATTGATTATTATGCAAAAAATATTTTGGAAAGCCTTAAGAATCCTAATGTAGAAGGTACCTCTGGTGGTGAAATTGGAATAGGGAAGAAAAGAAAGAGTGTTGTCAAAGAAGAAGTTGTTGAAGGAAGTGAGTTTGAAAGAGCTCAACATGAGCATGAAATAATAAACATTCAAGGAGCTTTGGAAGAATTGCATAAGGTTATTCCCAGTGCTAATTTTGATTCATCTATTTCTATTGTGGAGAATCTAAGAAACATGATTAATTATTTGAAGGTCTATATCTCTGGTCTGGAAGTGCATGTTGGTATCAGGTCTACTGAAGAAAATCTGGAAGATATCAAAGAAAAATGTGCAAGTGCGCATAGTAGAGTAATGAAGGAATTGGAGAGTGTGCAAGTTTGTGAGGAAGAGGCACAAGAACTGCATTCTTTTTGCCTAAATTGGTTTGGTAGTACTTTGAACATAAGAGATGAGATAAGGAATAGTGAGACCAGGATAAGCACTCAAGCAAATACATATAGATTGACAGAGGACAGAGATAATCAGAGGTGGTCCTACATTGTGTGGCTTTAGGATAAATTATTTTCCCTATAGGACCAAAGAACATAAGTTATTAAGAAGTTTGTGGTGCTCAAAGACATGGTTAAACTCAAACATGTTCCCGTTTCTAGTGCTCTTGATAGTATTGGTGAATTATAAGAAATTAATCTTAGTACCAATACTTTAACAGATGGTATAGATTCCTTAACTAAGCTTGAGCTATTTCAAAAGACTCTTGTAAGTGCAAAAGGATTATGGGAAGAAGGTCAAGTGTCATGGTAGGTCATCCTGGAGAGCCTCAAGGGTTCTTCTTCTTCAAGTTGATTCATTTTTGTGTTCATATCTTTCTGGTTATATTTTGATGCATATATACATATATACCAGACCCCATCCTTTGCCATTGATGTCAAAGGGGGAGATAGAGGTTGGTAGAGGAAAAACATTTTTGAGAAGAATTTTTTTGATACGGGGAGTATTCAGTTGTTGCATATTAGAAAATGCTTTTGACATGCATGTTGCCATCAATGCCAAAGGGGGAGATTGTTGGAAATATGGAGCCTTGCAACATGAGCATGAAGTGTGGATGGTTTGTGTTGGTTGTTCCTATGTTATCATTGATGTCAACATAGTGACAAATATATGAGAAGATTACTTGGTTTACCATAAGTTGTTCTATGTCGGTAATTTTCTTTTGTGATGAGTGAGTGCATTAGTATTCGAGTCTGAAATTCACTGCAAGAATAGATATGACTCTAATATCTTAACCATGTTATCATATCTCATTCAAACATCTATATCCTGCATCTTGAGAAGTTTTGGGTTGTGAGTAAAAATCTATCTTTGATAGAGTTCAACTCTGTATTTTATTGTTGTTCCTTGCTTGGCATATTAGTGTGGGAGACTCCACATTTTCTCAAGGAGAACATTCTAATGTTGTGGTTTTAATGGTGGTCTCTACAATGGTAGTATGATGAGAAATTAATGTGGTCTTAGATTCAAAAGGTGTTTGCTTTGAGGATTGCATGTTGGTTTGGATATTTTGTGAATTAAGTTCTAGTCTTGGCCGACTTGGTATAATGCACTACATGGATAAAATATTTAATTAGATATGGTGCTGGCAAGGGTATTTTGATTATTTTGTCTTCATCTAATCAGGCCAACCTTTAATTGATGAATAAGACATACTTGTATATATATAAGATGCTTTGGAAAGAAGAGAGTGTGTGAAGAGTTTGGAAGTGTGAGCGTGGAAGAAAGGTGAAAGAGGATCTTAGCCTAAATATTTTATTAGTTGAGGATTAGAGAAGATTTGTTGTGCGACTATTGTGTGAGGTAGTATTTCATATTCTAAGCTTCATTGAAACTAAACTCTACACATTGAAGGTGCATTCTATCAATTCAAACCTTTTGGCAGTGAGCTACAGTCTTTGTATCTTAGCAGTTAGCCATCTTTTGTATTTAGGAAGTGAGCCTTTTTCAAGGACAGTGTGTCCTGGTAGTGAGCCCTATAATATCTTGTATCTGGATATAATATATTGTGAGTTAACCCTCACCGTGGTTTTTCCCTTTTTGGGTTTTCCATGTAAAAATCCTGGTGTTCATGTGTATGGTTGCATTGATTTGTTTCTATGTTCTCTCTTGTTGATTTAGTCAAAATTTTGATAATGGTTAAATGGATTTAATGTGAATGGTTTTATGGAATACTGATTCACCCCCCTCTATCAGTATTTCAGACGTTCAACAAGTTTTGTGCATTTGGGTGGTCAAGGTTCTTTATTATGCCACCCATCTATTAATTTGGTTATATATGTTTACTCTCCTTTTTTTTCTTCTAGTTTCTATTTGGATGACTATTTTTTGATATTTTTCAATCATGTTCAAGTGTTAGCATTGTTATTGCCTTTTGTATGCTTCATAGATACATGTTCACTCCTCTGGAGTTCTCTAGTTTTTCTTTTGTACATACGTTGACTTCGACTCTATAATTTCCTTGAATATTAATAAAAAAAAATTAGTGGCTATGTCACTTTTATTTATTTTTTTAAATCAAGGAACTTGACTTAGGCATAATGAATTTTATTGCTTCAATATTTGTATAGCAATCCCCCAAAGGTTTTTTTAACACTGCTTGACCTCATTTTAGCTATCACACCAAAATCATGGATTTCAACAATAAAAGATAATCAAAGACATGATTGTGATAGGAAGGAAAAAATTGTGTCATGGAATGTCAACATCACACCTACAATTGTGCCTAGCTTGTGTGCATAGATTAGAGACATAACAATTTCAAGGTGGCACCTCATATCTAAGTTATAAATTTGAGAGATAGTCAAGGAGTGCAAATCGTAGTCATGTTTCATAATTGTCATAATTTAAGAGATGATAAAATCCATAACCTCATACTTCAATTTGAAATTTATTTGTCATATTAGTGGCTTGACTCATTTATATTAATATTATCTTGAGTTTCAAGTGAAAATCAATCTTTATTTCATTAGAATAATTATAAATTTAGAGAAGAGTTGTATTTTATTTTTCTTTAAAATATTTTTTATGAAGACCAATCTTTATTTT
The DNA here is from genome assembly GCA_007258455.2 of Sequoia sempervirens. NCBI lineage: Eukaryota > Viridiplantae > Streptophyta > Pinopsida > Cupressales > Cupressaceae > Sequoia > Sequoia sempervirens. The sequence continues at coordinate 41,981 of VDFB02352184.1, read as the reverse complement.
CTTAGATTAATACAAATTTAGAAGCATTCTCTTAAAAAAAATCTTAGATTAATACAAATTTAGAAGCATTCTCTTAAAAAAAATAAAAGTGTTTCAATTTAATTAAAAAAAGGTGGGATGTCTAATAGTAAAAAGAAAATGTGATAGATAAGAGAAATGGAAGTCCCCAATGGAGGACTTCTAGAAATTAAAATTTGACAATACTTCTTGTGGAAATATAGGCTCTACTAGTGCAAGATAAATGTTTAATGACTTAGCATCCTTCATTAGGGGTGGTTCCTTAGTGTTAGGTCATAAATCCAATAATTAGGCAAAGCGGAAAGTGGTTATTATTGGTACAATGATGGCTTCTTTAGAAAGGTATAATATTATTATTGAGGGGGATTCAATTATTATCATTAATGGTTTGAAGAAAGGTTAATGACTAAAGTGAAAGCTTATTTCCGTCTTGAAGAGGATATTGATAGAAGTCAATGCTTTGATTATATTTTATTTTCTTGTTATTTCAGGGAACAAAATAAGGTGGTACACCTATTGGTCACCCATGGTGTGGATCTCTTACTCTTCACATCTTTAGAAAGTGCCAATATAATGGATTTGGAAGGCCTTGAAGAATTATTAGATTATGATTACCCACCATGATTCAGCCCCTTTAAGATGGTCGATTGTGTGAGCACTAAAAGTGCCTTCAAGGGAATAGATTGGGGTTGATAAGCTCATTATCCTTACACATGTGAGCTCTTATTATGGATTATGGTAGTTCCTTGTTTTATAAGGATTGTTATCAATTATTCTAGTCGCTATTGTGGGTTGGTTCTCTATATAATGCTTCATTTCGGATATGGGGTGGCTTTTGGTTCATATAAGAGGTTTCTTTGTGACCTACAATTGAATCACCCAACGGCCCATTGAGGCATTATCTTGCCTCTAACCATCACTTGAAAAAGATATTTGGGTGTTTGAATATCCTCCTAATAAATCTTATGAAAAGCATATCTAGGGAAGATATGTTGGTAGATGTAATGGTTCTCTTTGCTCTTAAGCAATGATTTTATCTAATTTCTTGAGAAAAACCACAAGGTTAGTGTTTTCAAAAGAGGATAGTAGGTAGTAAGAGCTCCTATTTTTTCTCCTAGATAATGTTTTAATTGAAGATGATGAGATTGAAGTTGTGGTTATTGGTATAAGCTCAATTAAACAAATGATACATGAGGGATAGGTTGGGTCTAACATGAAAGCTTTATGGTTTGATATGTAGGATGTTGTCATGGACTTTGATTTTGTTATGGTGTTATATCAAGATTTATATATAATAATGAAAGATCTTCTTGGCTCACATCATAAAGGATTCTAAGAGGTTTCAAGTGACTTTTCATTTTCTTATTTGGACAGTGGCAAACTAGTGCAAGTTGTTAAAAGGGTTGAAATTATTAGTGGCATGTGATTTAATGGTCTTGAACAACCTAATAGCTCAAGAGGGGCCAAAGTAAAGGAGGTGGTAGTATCTAATGGCATTATGTCTAACCATGTATTTGATTGTTATTTTGGGTAACTGAGGGGAATTGACAAGTCAGCCCAGTGATTTGGAGCTTAGCTCTTTTGATGAGGCAAACCTCCCGCCCTCCCCCACCACCATATAACCCCTTGAGGCTATAGATCGGGCTCGAACATGCCTACATCCAAGTAAACCCAAACAAAAAGAATTGACCTTGAGACCTACGTGGGATAAACTCAAAGCCCTTAACCAACTACGCCGTCCATTCAAACTAGTGTATTTGATTGTTGTAAAAAACACCTCGTATCAATTTACTCATTTGAGAATCTCTCACTTCCCTTAATATTAAAAATGAACTAGCTATTTTATATTTTAATATTTAATTTTTTAATAGTAATAGTTATCTATTGTTTTCCACCTACCACACTCCTTAAAAATAAACTAGATAGACCTTATATATTTTAAATGTCATTCTACTTTTAATTAAAGAGCTAGAGCCCATAATCAATACCCAAAAGTTAATGTGGTGAGTGACATGGCAATAAACATATGCCTTTAAAAATACATTCAACCTCTTAACTTTCCTTAATAACTATGTACTTCATTGTTCCTCATGCACCCAATTCCCCTATCGCATTCTCCTTGCCTTTGCCTATGTGTATTAATAATAAGTTGCTCGAAAACCAACCCTTAGAAAGCAGTTATAGTATGCACGTATGGGTACAAGGATAGCATGTGCACGTGCAGGCATCAAAACCCATATCATATATATATTAGCTTTGTGAGTATGTTAAGGAAGGCACACTGTCCCACTTTCTCCATTCAATGCATTTGAAATTCCAAGTGGGTATGATGTTAACTCTTTCCTATGTATGCCTTTTGGAACAACTACAAAACCCAGCTCACCATGTAAGGGACCAACTCTTTTTAATACCAAGAAAAGGGCTGTAAAGCTTCACAAGGACCAATTTTCCTTCATCTCAACATTCCCATCTCCAACACATTTTCCACTACTCAAAAGAAAAAGAATAAAAGTAGAAGTATAGTCAAAGGCCACTTTGGGTTTTCCAAGCACTAAAATAATATAAAGAGAGAAAACTTAATGGGATTCTAAATTCTTTGGTATACGGTTACTAGGGAGTGAGGGCCACCCTTGTCTCAACACACTTTAACTGAACACCACATTCCAAAGCATACAACAATTCTCATTTATACAATCAAGAGAGGAATATATAGAGAGAGGGGTTGGGATGTTCATTTAATTTTGTAGTATATTGTTTTTAAATATTTTTTTTAATGTGGGTTCAAGAGAGGACAAGAGATTTATGAAAGAATGGTTTTTTAATATTTTGGTATCATTAATAATAATGAAATGGTTTTTTATATTGTTTATATTAAATTGATATATAAAAGTTAGTTATTGTAATTTATAAGTATAAAATATAATTTTAAATTATTAATATTTTGTGATATTGTTATTAGGATTTAATCGTGTAGTTTGACTCATAAAACTATACGGTTGAATTTTGATAGCAATATCACAATTTGACATGTTGTGAAAAATACTTCCTACTTATTTATTTATTAATATTCATTAATTTTTTTCTCTTTTAAATATTTTATTAAAGAGTGTTTTTGAATGGAAAGTAATAAATCTTAAATATTATTATGAGATGATAAATGGTTTTAGATAAAGTTAAATTGGAAAGAGACATTTTATTATTATATAGGTCAATTTTAACTAAGATAAGCTTTCACTTGATTAGACAATGTTTACATATATGATTGATTCGATTTGAAATAAATGTTGAAAAGTCATCATTAGTAAAAGAGAAGCTTATATTATTAATAGTAATTTTGACAAATGCATATTGAATAGTTTGTATCTTTAAAGTTAATGAGAAAAAATAAAACATAAAAACATAAAATATAAAGTAAAAGACAAAGCAACATTTAAATGGGGTATTGTTTGCTACCAAACAAGAGGAGAAAGAGATGTATATTTAATGATGCATATCCATTAATGACATAAAATTAAGTCTTATGACAAATGAGAGTGAGCACTAGATAGCAATGTTATGAAGAGAAGAGTTACATTCCATAGAGGAGAGATGTAGATTGATTCCATAGAGTTGTACTCAAACCTTGTTTAGCTAAAGTAGTGAAATTGTATTGAGTCCAATACTAAGCTAGGAGATATTTATTTTTATGTAGTTTTCCCATAATAATTTTTCCACCTAAACAAAAATCTTATATTTTGAATATTCTTATGTACCTATTTTAAATCATCAAGTCTTTCCATGTTGGTTATTATAATTGTCATTGAAGTAATAGTCTCTTATAGTAGAACAACATTTTCAATATGATTTGTACTTAAAGTAATGGTTAAATATTAATGCTCACATAGAAGTTGCAGCTTACACATTCATACACTCTAATCCTACACATTAATTAGCATATCAAAGTATCTAATTGTGTGTCTCATGTCTAAATTTTTATCCTTATATGTAGTATTTTAGTAGTAAATTAGTAACAATTTATTTTGTGAATTTTTTAGCAAGTGTAGACTTCAAAAGAATTAAAAATATAGAGGAAAAGAGTATTTTCGAGCTCAAGAAGAGGTTTTATTATTTTTCTCTACTTCTTTGTTTGTTTGGCAGGGTCATGTGGTGAATTAGTCTAACCTTTTGTTCACAAATATTATTTACATATTTTTACAAGAAGATTGACATTGCATTGTATTATTACAACCACACTTCCTATGATTAGTCACTCTTTCTTGAGGAACGTGTCATTGTAAACCAACTAGTGTTTTATGATAATTTCTAATGAGGTCATGTATAATACTCACTAGTGAATCATGGTGGCATTATAGGTGTGACTTTTGTATGACTATTAAGAAATATTTTGAAGCTCCACTTGTAGTGTTATTTATATTTTATATATGTGTGTAGATACTCATGTTAAACAAAAATCTTTATAGCCTAAAGTAGCTCATCTATGTTTAAAGGCATCGTTCCTATACTTCACCTTTTGTGTTTGTGTATAAATATTTGATTACAAAATAATTCCATTTGAAAGTCCTTTTTGAGGTCCACTAAAATATCCTAGTCATGCAACCAAAATTAAACTTAAATTACCAAGTTAACTCTTATAACATCTTAATCTCTAGTTTGTTCTAATTATTAGACTATCATACATGATTAAAAAGTTTTAACCTAGAGTTATATACCACATTACACCCATGAATATCCTCTAAAGACTCCAACCTAAATCTTTGGATAAAGAGATTTCAAACTTCAAACTATTTAAATTTACTTCTTACCTATTTAAAATATAGGTTAGCATTAATTAAGGTTGAATATTTTAAATGCTAAGTATTAATCTAGGCTCTAGTTGATCAATTCAAGACTAAACAAAAAACTTAATTAAGTTTAATAGTTCACTAGGTCTATAAAATTTAGAGCTAAAAACTTCATCAAAGTTCTACTTCTTTGAAATCTACATATGAAGGGAAATTATATCTAGTTTATTGGTTTTAAAATTTAAGCTCAATATTTTATAAGGTATTCAAGGATTCCTTAGGCCCACTAGATATGTGGTATTAAGCAACAAATTCCAGAATTATTGACTAGTAGTTTGAGATCAATAACTTAATAGAGTTTGTTAGGATATTTGGAAAGTTTTTATTAAAATATTTAACACACAAATTAATGCATAACAAAATATAACCATTTTTTGTAAATTATGAAGCAACTCAAAATAACGTGTGAAACATGAGGTGCAAGGAATTATAGGGATGTGCTTAACAACTCGAGGCATCCCAAACTCTTAGCTTATGAAAGGTTTTAAAACCATGATGTGAGGATGTGGGGATGTAAGGTGACAAGAATTGACTCATCAACATCCTATGCATATATTCATTACTAAATCTTAACAAAACATATGTAATATATGGGACATATGACACAGGAAAATATATCTTGACTTGCATTCACAACATGATGATAAACTTAAATAGCTCTTCAAGTTATGTGATAGGGACTTGTTAATAGCAATATATATGTCCCTTTAAAAAAGAAAGGCATTTGGAGTAAGTTCAAACATGGAATCATATCTTAGCTAGTTAACACTCCTTTAAAATATAGGGAAACTAAAGTTTTTTTTACTAAGTTAAGCACAATTTGAGAAACTATTAAGATCAAAAATGAGAAAGTAATGGACTAACGACTAGAAATAAATAGTTTGAACTCTACATAGGACATATGACAACATTTAGATAGCCTACATGTTGGCCCTTTGTCTCACCTACACCCTACACAAGCTCAAATATAATTATATAAAAGATAAATTATGAGAATCAAATATAATTCAGGTAAATGAAGCAATCTTGTGATAATTTGGTTATTTAAGAAAAATATATCCATTCATTTTTTAACTCGTTTCACATTAAATATCCAAAACACAAAATTTGTCCTTACAACTTCACATCAAAATTAATTGCTAAGTATTTAACCTTAACATAGATAGTTTATTATCCAAACATCATAATCCCTAATATTTAAATTGATTTAGAAATTAAAGCTAGTTCTTATCCAAACTTCTCCAATTGAAGGTAGGTAACTTTGGGGTGTGACATTTATTTTCCTAAGAGCATATTCCTTTCTTCCTTATTGTTCTCAACCTTGGTTTATAACTATTGAATCAGTCCTTCCAAGGATCTAATTAAGAAATCGAATCTAACAATTTAACAAATTAGTAAGGTGTTTGTAAATAATGTTTGCCCTTACACAAATTAAATATTATAAGATCAAGGGAAATGAGTTTTACATCATATAAATCAACCAAATCAAGGTCACAAGTTACAAGTTCATTTATGCACATCAAGATTAGTTATACATTCACAGAATTGACCCCAAATAATAGATAGTCATATTTACAAATAATTTTATAATATCTAAACAACTTTACATCAAAATTAGAAATACATGTCCATATATTAATTATTATATTGAGATATTTTGAATGGTTCCATTCATACTATATTTAAAACCATACCAATTAATATCATATAATCTATATACTTAATTGTTTATAACTAACCGAACTATAACAAACCCAAAAGAATTAAGAGTAAAAAAAGTATACCATCCTAAAAAAACACATATAAAAAATAAAAAATCTTGCAATATAGAGGCATAAATAGTACTAATACAAAGCAACACACCCAACACAACTATAACAAGAAACGCATATTAATAGCTACCCAAAAGAGTTATTTTGAGCACTCGAGCAAAGAACCATATACTCCATTCCTCTAACAACATAAAGGATTTTGTCGTATGCCTGTATTTCATACATATCTTCCTATAACTAACAAATAGAAACATCAATATACGTGTAAGTTGCCACCATTTTCTAATAATTTACGTACCTAAACTTGCCCCTAAAAAAATAACATTTTCTAGATCTATTAAACATTTTTTTTTATCTCTTTTAATAATAAAAAATCTTGCAATATAGAGGCATAAATAGTCCTAATACAAAGCAACACAACCAACACAACTATAACAAGAAACACATATAAATAGCTACCCAAAAGAGTTATTTTGAGCACTCGGGCAAAGAACCATATACTCCATTCCTCTAACAACATAAAGGATTTTGTGGTTTGCCCGTATTTCATATATTTCTCCTATAACTAACAAATAGAAACATCAATATACGTGTAAGTTGCCACCATTTTCTAATAAAACGTACCTAAACTTTCCCCTAAAAAAATAACATTTTCTAGATCTATTAAACATTTTTTTTCTCTTTTAATAATAAAAAATCTTGCAATATAGAGGCATAAATAGTACTAATACAAAGCAACACACCCATCACAACTATTACAAGAAACACATATTAACAGCTACCCAAAAGAGTTATTTTGAGCACTCGGGCAAAGAACCATATACTCCATTCCTCTAACAACATAAAGGATTTTGTGGTATGCCTGTATTTCATACATTTCTTCCTATAACTAATAAATAGAAACATCAATATACGTGTAAGTTGCCACCATTTTCTAATAATTTACATACCTAAACTTTCCCCTAAAAAAATAACATTTTCTAGATCTATTAAACATTTTTTTTTCTCTTTTAATAATAAAAATCTTGCAATATAGAGGCATAAATAGTACTAATACAAAGCAACACACCCAACACAACTATTACAAGAAACACATACTAATAGCTACCCAAAGAGTTATTTAGAGCACTCGAGCAAAGAACCATATACTCCATTCCTCTAACAACATAAAGGATTTTGTCGTCTGCCTGTATTTCATACATTTCTTCCTATAACTAACAAATAGAAACATCAATATATGTAAGTTGCCACCATTATCTAATAATTTACATACCTAAACTTTCCCCTAAAAAAATAACATTTTCTAGATCTATTAAACATTTTTTTTTCTCTTTTAATAATATGTCTCAAATCATTCATATATATACATATATATATATACTCTCTTGATTTTATAATCAATGAAGTTTTTTTGATGTTAGAAAGAGAAAATAAAGAAATATCCTAACCATGAGTAGCATAGTTGGCTTGAGTCTTGGATTTGTTTAAAGTCTTGGGTCCGACTCTCAGGCCTAGGTTTTGCGGATGTAAATGGCTAGTAAGCGTTGTGTGTATCCCCAAGGGGATTACTCTTGCCCACCTCACCTCTTCCTTGACCCCAACTTGGAAAAAAATAAGACCAAGGAAGGGTTGGGTGCTAGGCTAGGTGCCAGGACACCTTGAGTTACCAAAAAAAAAAAAAAATACCCTTCATGATTTTTCTTGTACTTAAGCATCTCAATGTGTACAAGCTACACTTTAATTTTCCCTGGCTAGGTGAAATCACAATACTGTGTTTCACTTTTTGCCTAAGATGGACATTTAGATCAATATTTTTAACTGAATATTCATCTTCTAAGACCTATAGCAACTAAACCGTTCAGAATTTGAAGATTATGTGAACTAGTGATTTGTGGAAATTTGTGTGTAGTTTTCAAATATATTTTTTTTCAAAATTTTCAAAATAAATCATGAGTCTTTCATCATCACCTTTAAAAACTAGTTTTAAATAAAAAGCAACATTTTCATAAAGTAATGTTTGTGTTGCAACATAACTTTTTTTATATAAAGGATTAAATTCTAATTTTTGAAATATAGATTCTCAACATCAATATCTAGGGAAAGGATATTTTTTCATATTTTTTTGATTGATATTTTTTATTTTAAATTAATTTTTGAAGTCAATGTAACTATAATTTGGACATACATGTGTGTCATAGCTAACCTAATCCCAGGTTGTGTATATCGAAATCCTTTTATTAGTGAACAAGGGACATCAATACCTAGGGAAAGTAATGCATAAAAGCTATGTTTCTTATTAGACCAAGAGCTTATGCAGCCAAAAACTCATTCAAATAACCAATTTCAAATCTAAAATTAATCATACAAACTTTTGGAATAAATGTCAAAATTCATTTAATGGTCCAAATTAAAAATTTCACATTTACAAATGCAAAAGAAGACATGCCCAAAAATTTGATCTGTTCTCTCTGTACTTGCTCAACTTCAAGCTCCTCTTATCCCTCCAACTTCAAACTGAAAAGATGCTTTCAAATAGGTTTTTTACCAAAAAGAAACAATACCGCAACCAAAGAGTGGCTTCTTTTCTACACCTTTTACTACTTCCTTTTTCTTCATACCTTTGGACGCTCCATTGTCTCTCCAACCGGGTGTTTTTTCCTTGATTTCATTTTCTATGTAGTATCAAAGACTTAATTTTTTGTATTTTTTCCACCACAAAATGGATGCTTCAACTACCTAGATCCCACACCAATGTTGAGGGAAGTCACCTAGTTTGGATGCTGAAGCATATATATTAAATTTTAAAATTATATTAAATCTAAGGATTTAAATGTTTATTACATTGATTCTTATAAATTTTGAAGTTGAAATAATTTTTAAAAACTCCCAAATAGATGTCATTTGGACAAGGTTAAGATCAACAAGTTCAACATCACAACAAAATTTATAAACACCCAAAAATTCCGTTGTTCTTGAGTCGATAGCCAAAGTGCCCCAATGCCTCGAATATCAAACGACTAGGGTAATGAATGTCGCATGAGCTGCAGTCATAACACAGTAAGTTTGGAATTGGAATTCCTAAACTTCTTTCCAATTCTGAAGCTAATCGGACTCACTTAAGCTTCATCAACCGTGATGATTCTTCCAAAATTCAAATACTCCCAATGTTCTTCTTTCTTATGCATTTAGTAATCCACCAGTCAATGATTTGATCAATCTTTTCACATTCCTTTCTCCGGAAATTGATGTCCGGGCCTTGTACATCCAACAAATCAAGATATAATCTATCATTCAATTTTGATTCACCTTCAAGGATATTTTGTATAGAATCAACAAATATTTTCAAATATTGAGAGATATCGAACACCACCAGCTCTGGCCATATGCATTTGATGAAAACTTTGGAAAAACCTTGCACGGGCCAATTTTCTTCCATTTTAGTTTATTATATGTTCATTGTGGGAACCTCTCCTTCCTCAAATGTGTCATTACCAGCTCACCAATCTAAAGCTTTTGCACTCTTCTATGTATATCAGCATACTCTTTGTATTTTTTAGTGCTCTTCTCCAACTTCTCTGTCACCTCTTTATGCAAATCATGTATGTACTCAGCAAAATCCTCTGCTACAACACTTTTCCTTCTCAAATCTGCACTATCTCTCAATTCATCAACACCTCTTGGATTGTACCCATACATAATTTAAAATGGACTCTTTCCTGCACTTCGATTAATTGAATTATTATAGGCAAATTCGGCATGTGCCAATGTCAAATCCCACTGACTTGGTTTATCCCCAACCAAACACCTCAACAAATTACCAAAACTTCGATTCACAACTTTAGTTTGGTCATTCGTTTGAGGATTGTAGGTTGAGCTAAAACCCAATTGTGTTCCCATTCTCTTCCACAAAATACATCAAAAATTACCAACAAACTTTGTGTCTCAGTCTAAAATAATACTTTTTGGCAATCCATGTAACCGAACTATTTCTTTGAAAAACAAATTTGCTATGTGGGAAGCATCACTACACTTCTTACATGGTATAAAATGAGACATTTTTGAAAATCTATCCACTACAACAAAAATTGAATCATTACCTCTTTGTGTTAATGGCAAACCCAAAACGAAATCCATGCTAATGCATTCTCATAGTCTCTCTGATATTGGCAATGGCTGGTACAATCTAGTGTTTTGTCTCTCCTTTTGCATATTGACATACTCTGCAACTTTGCACCATTCTTTTTACATTTTCACTCATTCTGGGCCAATAATAACTTTCATTCATTTGTGCTAATGTTTTGTCCTAATCTTAAAATGTCCACCTAAACCTCCACTATGTTTCTCTCTCAACAAATTTTCCTTCATAGAACCTTGAGGTATGCATAATCTTTTTCCTTTAAACAATAGATTTTCTTGAATAAAATACTCTGGCCATGGAGTTCTATCCACTCCCATTGGATTCTTACATGTTGCCCAAGCTTCTTTAAAATCATATCTTCCTCATACAACTCTCACATGGAATCAAAACCAACAACACTTATTCTCATTTCATTCAACAACAAACATCTTCTACTTAACACATCAACAACTCTATTTGATTTTCCACTTCTATGTTTCAATACAAAAGAATAATGTTGAAGGAATTCGACCCACTTCACATGCTTTTGGCTTAAGCTTACTTTGACTATTTATATATTGCAATGTGTGATGATCATTATATAAAACAAACTCCTTCGAAAGCAAGTAATGTCACCACTTCTTAAGAGCTTGCACAATTGCATAAAACTATTGATCATACAAGAAATATTTCCTTTTTACTTTATTTTCTCATTGAAATATGCTATTGGTCTTCCCTCTTGAGTCAAAACTCCTCCAATCATTGTACCACTTGCATCACAATCAACTTGGAAGACTTTTCCAAAATTTGGAAGTGTTAACACAAGCTGCTCTATCACTTTTTCCTTCAAAATATTAAAACTCCTCTCTATTGTAGTTGTCCAAACAAACTCTCTTCTATTACCCTTCATTGTCTCCATAATTGGTGCACATATCCCATTGAAATTTATGATAAACTTCCTATAAAAACTTGTCAATCCATGGAAGCTTCTTGCTTCAAACATACTCTTCGGTGAAGGCCACTCAATAATTGTTTTCACTTTTTCCATATCATTTTTAGACCATTGCTGGAAATTACAAAACCCAAATATACCAATTCCTCTTTCATAAAACTACACATTTTCAAATTCACCATTAAATTTTCTTCTTTCAGCCTTTGTAAAACATCTCTAACATGTTGCAAGTGCTCTTCCTTTGTTTTACTAAAAATCGAAATATCATCCAAATACACAATTACAAACTTACCAATAGCTTCAAAAATTCATTCATCAATCTCATGAAAGTGTTGAGAGAATTTTTTAATCCAAATGGCATTACCAACCATTCATACAATCCATCTTTGGTTTTGAAAGCAGTCTTCCATTCATCTCCCTCTCTTATTCTTATTTGATGGTAACCACTTTTCAAATCAATCTTTGTGAAATATTTGGCTCCACTCAAGAAATCTATCATATCGTCCATTCTTGGTAATGGGAATCAGTATTTGATGGTTATCTTATTTATTTCTCTCAAATCCATACACATTCACCAATCCCCATCTTTCTTTGGTTCCAACATTGTTGGAACTGCACATAGACTCAAACTTTATCTAATTAGCCCCTTATCAAGCAACTCTTGCACTTGCCTATTTATTTCCTCATTCTCTTGTTGTGACATTCGGTATGGTGCCTTGTTTGGTAAACTTTCACCAGGAATCAAATCTATACAATGACTAATGCTTCTCATGGGTTGAAATCCATCAGGTAACTCCATTAATATATCGACATACCCACCCAAAATCTCTTGAATTTCTTTTGGTATTTCATCCCCATTCTTCACTACCCCAATTGTTGTAAATTTGGAAACTAAAGAAAAACTTGCTTTCTCCCTTTTGAATTCTTTCAAAAATTTCTTTTCAAAAACTAAGCATACCTTGGGTTATCTTCATCTCTCCTCTATTCTTCAATGGGTTCAATATATATTCTTCTCCATCTTTCTTGATTGTATACGTATTCATTTTATCATCATGAACAACTTGTCTATCAAATTTCCATGGTCTACCCAAAAGAATATGACAAGCATCCATTGGCATTATATCACACATGAGTTCATCTTTGTAACTTCTAATCTAAAAATTAACCATTCATTGCTCATTTACCAATAATTGATGCTCTTTTTGTATCCATGAAACTTTGTATGGGTTGTGATGTTTGATTTCTCTTCAATTTTAGCTTGTTCGCCATTTCTTTAGACATTATATTATCAGTGCTACCATTGTCCACAATAACTTTGCAACATTTTCCACTTACCTTACACCTTGTTCTAAACAAATTTCTTCTTTGAATTGGTTTCAGTTTCTCTTTTTCTGGATTCAACAAAACTCTCTACAATGTCAATGAATCTCCAACTTTGGGGTTTGCTAAATTCTTTGTTGAGGTCTCTTTCTCATTTTCAGCTTGTGCAACATGCACTCTAGACACTTTTCCAACATCTTGTTGGATTTGTGGACATTCAAATGCCTGATGTCCTACTTCTCCACATTGAAAACATGTGAAGTTGAAACCTCTTCCTCTACCTATTCCATATGACCCTCTTCCACGAGAGTAATCTCCTATTCCTCTAGGGAAATCTCCTCTTCCCTTTCCTTCTTGCATACTTTCACTTGACGAGCTTGCTTCCTCTTGTTTGTTTTGGAAGCCTCTTCTGCTATTTGGTTGTCCTCTTCCATGCGAAAAAACTTCCTCTACCTCCAGAGTTATTTTGTTGCTTCCTATTGAGATTTTCTTCCACTTTCAAGGCATATTGATATGCCTCCTCCACACTATGCAGATTAACCATAATAATTTCATTTTGGATGGATATGCAAAAACTATTCAAATATATTGAAACTTTTTCCATATCATCTTCTTTACGATCAAATCTTATGCTTAACTGATAAAACTCTTCAGTATACTTCTCAACATTGCTCTCCTTTTGCTTTGAATTATGAAGTTTTCTAAACAAATTAATTTGGTAGTTTTTTGGTAGAAACTTGGATTTTATCTTCGTCACCATCCGATCCCATGATTTTATTTTTTCTTTTCCTTTTGTTGTTTGTCTTCTTGCAGGTGATCCCACCATAGGGATGTGTGCCCCTTCAACTTGATGCAAGCATATTTCACCTTCTTATCTTCTTTAGTATTGTCGTATTCAAAATATTTATCCATTTTTCCAATCCAATCCAACAACTCTTCTGCATTTAACTCACCTTTGTAACTTGGAGGATCAAATTGTGGCTTGGAACTTACTTTTGTAATGGCTTTAATGAATCGCTCTTCTCTTGGGTCTAAACCCGGCTGGTTCACTTCCTTTCCACCTTCAACGACATGCTCTTCTTCATCATCACTTATGTCCACTATATGGACTCCTCTTCTCTGTGCCATTTACATGGCCTCCATTCATGTTGTGAGACCTCTAACTGCCTCCATTATGCAGTTTCTTATTAATTCTGTAATCTTAGGCTCCATGCCTTTGGGTCCTCTACCTCTATAACCTTGTCCTCTATATGCCATTTCACTTCTCAACATGACCTATCCCTAGCTTTAACACCAATTAATGCAGAACAAGAGCTTTGTGTCTTATTAGACCAAGAGCTTATGCAGCCAAAAACTCATTCAAATAACCAATTTTAAATAAAAATTTAATCATATAAACTTCTGGAACAAATGTCAAAATTCATTTAATGGTTCAAATTAAATCTCACATTTACAAATGGAAAACAATATATGCCCAAAAATCTGATTTGTTCTCTTTGTACTTGCTCAACTTCAAGCTCCTATTATCCCTCCAACTTCACACTAAAAAGATGCTTTCAAAATAGAATTTTTACCAAAAGAAATACTGCCAGCCAATGAGTTCAATTTTCTCTCTTCTTTTCACACTTTCTACTGCTTCCTTTTTTCTCATACTTTTGGACAGCCCAATGTCTCTCCTAGTTGCATTTTTTTCCTAGCTTTTCATTTTCTACACAACATCAAAGACTTAAATTTTTTGTATTTTTCCTACCCACAAAATGGGTGCTTCAACTGCCTAGATCCCACGCCAATGGTAAGGGAATTCACATGGTTTGGACACTACATATATATTGGGCATTTAAATTTTTATTAAATCTGCATTTTAAATGTTCATTACATTGATTCTTATAACTTTTGGAAGTCGAAATAAAATTAAAAAAAACTCCCAGATAGAGATGTCGACAAGGTTAAGATCAGTAAGTTTGAACATCACAACAAAATTTATAAACACCCAAACAAAATTGAAAATGGAAATGAGCCTAGATAGCCAAAGTGCTTGGATGCTCTAGCATCAAAAAGGGTATTTTTTGAAAAAAAATTACAATGGTTTACTATTTTTCCACTTGTGCACAAACAAAGAGCTTGATGTTCAAAGAAAAACCTATGCTTAGTAAAATTGAAAATTAAATACATGATAAAATAAAAATATATCAAAACTATACTTGTTGGAAAGCTCATTTCGAGGGTTACAATCTTGAAAAATATAAATTTTAAATGGTGTTATTTAATCCCTCAAAAGGTAAAGAAAAATTGGTATTTTTCCAACATTTTGATAGGTGTGAAGGAGACTACATTGTAGGTATGAATTAATACTAGAGGGGTTCTATCCAAGGGGGTTTGATCTAAGGGGGTCTTATCTATCCCTCTTCAATTAAAACCCTTTAGATGGAGCCTCTCAAGACTTAAATCATTAGCTTTTCTAAAAATAGTGATTTCAGACAAAAAAAGTGAGATACACTATTGTGGCAACACCCACCCTTGAAACATTCCCAAGGCAAAGTACCCCAAATGAATATATTATTTTTGAAATAGAAAACTCTGCTCTCAAAACCATTTAAATCTGAAGGAAGTATAAATAAAAAATCTTTGAGATTCTTGTTTTAGGGAAGGCTTTGACAGGCATAAATGCACTTTTGTTCAATGAAAAATTTACACCAGTACATTATAGAACAAAAATAAATAAATAAAATCAACTAGCAATCTATGCAAATGATAATAGATAATATTTTACTAAATTTTATTATATTTAAATTTGATGTATAATAGAAGGATTGTAGTTTAATTGTAGATCAGGGTGATATATCTTGATTATCTTATTTATTAAGGTTCAAATCTCTTATATGTCAAGTTGGACTCCATAATTTTGATGAATTCATTCTCTTTAAAAGTGCTTCATGTCATGAGTACTTAATTATTATTATTTAATGCATGGCTGGCCTATTATTAAAAATCTAATACAACTAAACTAAATGAAAATTAAAGCACAATGAACATATATTTAAAAAGAAAAATTAAAAATATAACCAACATGCTTATCTTTAGAAAAAACTATGTAAAAGATGTCAAGATATGTCATTTTGAAGGCACCTATTTTTTGTGGTTTTTATTAAAGACTCCAAAATGATATCTCTCATGTCTTGTACATAGCATTTTCTAAAGATAGATATGATAGTTATAATCCAATTTAAAAATTTAACCAAAAAATAACTTTTAATTTAAATGTATACACATTTCACGTATTATAATTTACTTAAAAATATAATTATATAATTCAATTATTTTCATAAAAGAAAATAAAAATAAATGATGAGCATTCACTCCAAACTCTCGGGAATGAATCAACACCTTATGATGCTTGCTTATTTGAGATCCTTTAATCAACTCCCTAAAATACATTTCCTAATTAATGGTTGAAGATGTTTTAATATGGCCAAGACCCCTTTAGAATTTAGTTATATGGGTAGCTCTCGGTTGTGGTTGTTCGAGTACCCCTCAAATATTTAATGTGTCATATATGCAACACTAAAACATGCTTATGAAGAAAAGTGTCATTAAAATAGGAGCAATGACTTGTGCTATCAAAATTTAAGGAACAAAGCTAAATTTATTACCATATAATTTAAACAATATTTTGTGATAAAATGCACATGATCTATATATATATATATATATATATATATATATATATGGTCCAATAGAGATACAAGATACAAGGCCTATGAGTTCAATAGTTCAACAAGGATTTGAACTTGAGTGATATTAACATAGTTTGACCAAGAGACCATACCTTTATTAGCCTTAAATGCACATATATCATATGTAATGCACTTTTAAAAAATAAATCACTTTTGACACTTAAAAGAAATAAATTCTTAAATAATAATTATTTGTTTTGTAAAAGATTAAGTACTTGGAAAAAAATTAACAATTTGACTACACTTATAAAAATCTATCAATTTTAAGAGAGATTGCATAAACTGAAAACATATTAGGAAGGCCACCTTCCTCCAATTGAAGAATTAAAAAAACATACTAAAGAGTCTTTTATATAAGCGCAATAAGTTTATTAGATTTTATATCTTAAAATTTAAAATACAATTTAATTATGTGATATTCCTAAACTCAAGAAGTCAAAAATCTTATTTTGAATAGAATATTGCATTATAATCTAATAACTAACTAATTTTAGATGAATTTTATTTAAATGAACTTTATAATATTCTTAAATAATTATAAAATCTATTGTATATTAAAAATAAATAAATAATTATTTTAATTATACACAATAATATTTAATATAATTATAATTAATCTCTTAAATTTGTCTTTTTCATATTTAATTTTATACTTAAAAAAAAAAAAAAAGTATTTTAACAATATTCTACGAAATCATTTTAATTTTATATTAAATACATAATATTTTTAGAATTAACTAAAGTAATTCAAATTAGAGTGTATATTTAAAAATTTCTCAAATAAACAAACATTAAACCTTACATCACTATAGGTTCAAGATTATTTCACAAATATCAATGTGGACTTTAAAGGATGATGAAATTGTAAGCCATCCATACATAGAAAATATTAATTAAGCTTAATTTTATCCTTGGTTTGGTATGAAACTTAATTTTATTTATTAAGCTTAATGATATGGGAGTGAAATTATTTTCTCTAGTGGCGGTAGTTAGATGTTGAGATGAGCTATGGTTCTTTCAAAGCTTGTTTGTGCAAGCACTCTATTTAAGTTGGGTGCATACATAACTTAGAAAAATAGTTCCTCTATTCTTGTGGTGAAGATATATGAAGATTCACACTCTCATCATCAAAACCAATCATAAAAGGAGCATTACATCTATTATGATTGTCATCATTTATGGGTATCAAAGGGCACTCCTGCTTCGAAGACCAAGTTACCTAAAGAGAAGGCAATGTTAATAATCCAAACAATGCGCCATATAAGTGAGAAGGTTCTAAGGAATCTAAAACATAAAAATATTGTAGAGGGTTTGAATAATTATGCTCTTGAGTTTATTTCTATGAATATTTTATATATGGAAAATAAAACCACATCCAATTTTACTCAAGTTCTCACAAATTTGTGTGGTATTAGATCTCATTTATTATGATGTTTTTGGTATTGTTAATGTTTCTTTGATTTTAAATTTTTTTGATTAATGGGGAAAAATAGGTTTTGAATGGACTTGAAACCATTAACAATAGGTTTTGAATGGACTGAAACCATTAACAAACAAGTTTTGACAGGGACCCAAAACCCACACAAAGAGACCAAGCTGCAATAGAGTAAAACATATGCAACCAACAACAACCCATAAGCATATTAAGAATGATTAGCATGAAAGCTTTAAATCTACAACAAAAGAAAGGTTTTACCGGGAACCTTGAGCCCAAAGTAACCAAGAATTACAAAGGAAATTGAATCCAAGAACAACCTGAGATGGCCAGGAAACCATCAACCTGAATCAGCCAAATTGCAACACACCACTTACCAGCACCAATCAACAACGAAAAACCAAAGACAACCAAGTAACCATAAGCTAGAACCAACCAAACAACAACACAACACTTGACAATAGCTTCCAATGAAACCAAACTCCCCACCTCAATAGGAGAGTTAGGAATCAAAGAGAAAGATTGAAGATTCTTAGCACAAACACAACACCAGTCACCTTGTAGCTCCAACCTGACCTCCACCTCAATAGGAAGGGGATCCCCTCTATAGGAGAGGAAGAAGTGAAGCCCAAAACCATAGAAAATATATCTTCCCACCCGATCCATAGCGCACCTCTTCACCTCAATAGAAGAGGTCTTCACCTCCAAAGAAGACCATAGTTAAAAAAACTGATGGGAAGCAACTACACCCATAGTAGAGAGCACCAAAAACTCCTTTGGAAAAGAAGAAGACTGGAGTAGAGAGGAAAAAATAGAGCACTCATCCATGAGCAACACAATCCCAACCTGGATCACAAAAACAAAAAAGAACCAACTAGCATTCCAACAGAGAACCACTCAACCAATCCAAAGAAGCCCAAGAAAAAACAACCCAACTGAGCCACAACCAAAAAAAAGGAAACTCAACACTCAAAGCCAACACATCCCCAACATGAAAAAAGAGAAAAAGGGCTCAAGCGAGGAGGAACAAAGAAAACAAAAAACAAAAATGGGAACCCAAGAGAACCTTGGTAGCCACCTAGACTAGCAACCACTTTAGCCAACCAAGAAACATAAACTATAGAAAAGAAAAGGTGCCTGAAAAAAGAAGAATAAGGAAAGGAAAGCCTCCAAGCAAAGAGAGTAGAGAGCCAGAAAGATAGTGAATAACAACTTCCAACCCTACATGCCAGTTAGGGTTTGAACACATGCCAAAAACTAACTAAAAACAACTCCAATAGAGGCAGACCAACAACCTCAACTCAAAGCAATGAAAGCACCCACAAAGAGGCATAAACCAACACCAAGGGTCTGAAAATAGGAAGGGAAATGCAAGGAAAACCTCCAAACAGAGAGAGCAGAGAGCCGAAAAGACATTGAATAACAACCTCTAACCCTACACGTCGATCAGGGTTTGAAACATGCCAAGAACTTTCCACAAACAACTCCACCAAAGGAAGACCAACAACCACAACCCCACACAATGAAAGCACCCTCACAAAGGAAAAAAAAACCCAGAAATCCAGAGAGATCTAGGAAATCCTATAGATGGAGAAAGAGGAGAGGAGGCACAACAAGAAAAAACAACTTGCAACCCTACGTGCTAGTCAGGGTCTGAGATAAGGCCAATAATCTTCTCCAACCAACTCGTAGGAAGAACAACCAACACCACACTCAGTGCCACACAAGCAAAAATACGAATCCTTAGCACAAAGCACAACCTATGCCTAGCAAAAATCCTAAGCAACATGGGAGAACGCAGGCAAAGTCAACGCCAAGACCGTAAGGAAGGATATCCATCACGAAATACACTCCACAAGCAACAAAAGGGAGTACGCAAGATACACTAGGTAGAAACAAACCCAACATCAACATTCCCTTCATCCTCATCATCCCCATCACCTTCCTAGTCGGTGCCCTCCTTCGAATTCAAACTCTACACACTCCCGCCCAACACCATTTTCTTAGAAGGTTCAAATATAGAATAGTTTTGATTTTAAAATGTTTATATTATATATTTTATAGATAACTAATATAGGACATGGGTATATTTACTTAGAAGTAAATCTAAAGTCTTTAGTCATTTAAAATTTTAAGATTCTTGTATAAAATGACTCATAGGAAAAACAATGTTTTGAAAATGGATAATGGCTATAAGTTTTGTTAAGCAGATTTTGATACATTATGTAAGGAACATGGGATAGAGAGTCTAAGGAAACTCCATATACCCTCATTGAGAGAATGGATTAATAGATAATGAATAAGACACCAATGGAGAGGGCTAAGAGTATGCATAGTGGAGTCAACTTGGAACATAAGTTCTAGGTACAAGTAGTTTCTACAACTTGTTACTTGATTAATACATGTCTCTTGCATCAATTATTATGGATATATGGAATCTTGGTTGGATAAAAATCTCATTACAGAATATTTATGTTTTTGTTGCAAGACATATACTTGTGTGCCTAAAGAGAGGCAATAAAATTAGATGTCCATCATGATTGGTAAAATGATAGCTTATCAAGAGAATATTATTTCCATGTAAAGAAGATCATTTTTATCTTTGATATTTATTGATATATTGGTGTAGAAGCACCTTTGATGCAATTTTGGGTTATATTGTGAAAATTTGGTTTTTTCTTCTTCTTTTGGCTTGATTGATGTAAATAAGGTCATTTGAGACCATTCTAAGTGATTTAGGACCATTTTTCGTCATTAGGTGAAATTTAGGCAAATATTGTAAAAGTTGCTTAAAAGTTGTCAATGTTGTCATGACAACTTTGAAATTTGTTAAGCAAGTAGTTGAGGGTCAGTTGGAAGCTACTAAATATTTTTAACATAAATATGTATTTTAAGCATGATTCCTAAGGTTGGAAAGAGTTTGAATGAATAAAACTTTAAATTTGCATGCTTTAAACTATGTTTTATTACAAAATATGACTGTTCTTTCACATTGTATGGAATTGTACATGATTGTATAGCCTAGAGGTTGATTGGAGAAGTTTCAGGGGATCATCCTCTTTGAAATTCTTTTTGTTTGACTCAAATCCATTGAGTTTTGTGAAAGTTACAACCATTTTGGTAAAAATTGTCCCAAACTCTACCTAGGGTTTTTAGACATTGAAAAAATGCTATATCTGAAGATTCCACCATAGGAAAATGCTAAAAACTTTTAGGAAATTCTTTCTTGGCATCATCCACACTCCTACAAGGTTGGGGCCCATAATTTTCACATGTAAAAGATATTCTTGACAAATCGTTTTCATTTCCTCATTGGAACAATCATAAAACCTATTGTATGGTTGCTTGATAAATTCTTTGTATTGTATCTTAAAGTTTGTATTTGATAAATATTGTTCCATGTTATTGAAGGTATATACATGCCAAGGAGTCAATTGGGAAGCCTAATCCTTCATTGTTAAGCCTTTGCACGAAGTTTGCATGTTTACACTTGATTTCCTTGTTGTGAAGGCCTTTCGTGTATGAGTAGGGTTTGTAACATCATATGATTGAATGGGTTTGAAATGTATGAAGATCATAAAGGAATGATTAAGACAAGTCCAAATGAGTCCAAGAATCCCAATTTGAAGTTTCTCCTTCAATGATTCATGTTGAGGTATATGGTTGAAATAGTGACAAGACAATATTGCAAGTTTCCTTGTGTTGATCAAGCATTGGATAGAGAAACATTTGAAATCCTTCAAAGGGTATTGAAACAAGTCTACATAAGTCCTTTCCTTTCTATTCCATGGTGGTTTTCTTTCCTTGGTACCAAATAACCATATTTCCCATGTTGTCAATAAGCCCTAGAATGCCCAAATGATTGTTTGGAGGGACTATTTGGAAGAAGAATGTTTGGAAGTTAGTATAATGTGTTGGAACGTGTTGAAACATTGTTGCTCTACTGCCCCATGTTGTTCTAAATTTGTGTTGGTGTATTTTCCTTCCATGGATTCCTTATAAGATAGATTTTCAATGGTGACAAGATGCACTAAGAATTTATGTGTTGTTTTCAATGAAACCCTTGAGGAAGTGTGTTGAAACAGTCATATTGTGTTAGGATCCACATGTGCTCTACATCATATATTCATAAAGTTATATGATGCATAGATATTTTACTTCTATGTTATTATTTTTCATGTTCAAAGTTAGACCATAGAGCATGCAAATGAACATTTAGTAGTATATTTTGACACGAGTGAATTTGAACATATGTTATGTGACAAAAAAATTCTTGAATGTGTTGTGTATGTGTAAATTATTTTATATTTTATTTATAGATTTGGGATGATATAGAGTATAGAGTGATTGACAATCACTCTCATCATGTTGACCCAAAATATAAGTAATTTTAATTTGGCCTTTTATGAGACTTGTTTGTTGTGATCTTTCTATAAATCTAATTTTAATCTTCTATATTACATGGTTTTTAGGAAAGGTGTCTCAACCTTGCATCCTAATTTTAAAAGCACAAAAATTGTAATATTTATGTTATAGAATTAAAAAATATATTTTTAGGCTATATAGGTTTTTTTTGCCCTAAAAATATTTCCAAATAAGGAAATACAAATTCTAAAATTATCATGTCATGGACCTCTTCAATCTCAAAAATTAAATAAAGGGCTCAATTATCTTCCTAGATCAAAAGTTATGGCCTTCAAAAGTTGGGCCTCCCACATTGGAAATATAAGAACATCTATGAGCTCTAAGAGGGGCTTACACTTGTTAAGATTCTTATGAAATATTTTATAAAGCATAATAAGGCATCTTTAAATAGATATAATAGATCAAAAATAGAGAGCCCAAGTTGGTGGTGGATTATGATTAGCTTATGGCTAGTGGAATGAATATGTTACTTTTTAGCCTATGGGCTCATCTTAGAATTTGGGCATTATATTTCTAGCTAAGGGTTTACATACCAAATTTTGTGTGGTTTTAGCTCATGGTTTCCTAACTACAATATGACAGTTTTGTGTATTGATTCTCCTATTCATTGGGTTATTAAGATGGAGATTTTGATAGCGAGTTTTGTAGAAATTTTTATGCTACTAGAATTACTTTAAATATCTCATTGGTGATATTCCTATAAAAGCATAGAATCTGGAAGTGTATTGTAACCTTTGATTAC
This sequence comes from Sequoia sempervirens, assembly GCA_007258455.2. Lineage (NCBI taxonomy): Eukaryota > Viridiplantae > Streptophyta > Pinopsida > Cupressales > Cupressaceae > Sequoia > Sequoia sempervirens. The sequence continues at coordinate 18,625 of VDFB02352184.1, read as the reverse complement.
TAGATATTACATTGAGTTCTTTTAAGTGTGAGGTTTTTTTCTCAGAAGGGTTTACCACATGTAATCAATGTGTTATGGCATATTATTTTTATTTTATATTTTTCCTTGTAACTATAATGATTTAATTTATTTATACATATCTCCTCTCATAGATTAATGTAGGAAGTATATTGTACACCCCTGCTTCCTTTCAAATGTCTTAAGTCTTGTTCCATGTCTCTCATATGACATATCTTCCCACTTGGGGGAATCACCTTTTATATCATTTGTCTTATCTTACTTTGATGATATTACATGTATTCACAAGATTACATATTTATATATTTACATGATCCTATCTTATGTTGATTAAATGTTCACTTGTGTTTATTATGCTTATATATTATGATAACATGCTTATATACATGTATGATCATCACATTTCCATCTTATTCTCACATGTTATGATGATTACACTTTATTGATACTTAACATGATGGCATCTTACATTTATCTATGCTTACACATTTCTCATCTAAAGTTTATGTATTTTCACTTTTATAGGAGCCTTATTGGGGGAAATATTGGGGACACCTTTTTTTTCCTTCTTAATATACACATTCATGATCACATCTTATTATCTTACTTCATGTTTTGTCACATGATGTATCTATATGTCATATATTACTTGCTTACTTATTTTTCAATGATTATATATTATCCTTCTCTCCTCCAATTCATTGCATCCCTTCTATGCAACCAATTGGAGGGGGCATATATTATTATGAACATTCTTTGATGGTTATGATTATAGTGACAACTCTCTACTTTATAGGCTTTAGGCCTATCATGGATTTGTGTCACCATAGCTTCATGATTTTCATGGATTCATGTGATTTTAGCTTCATAATTGTCATTGCTTCATGTCACCTTAGATTCATGTTGTTTTTTATGCTAACTTTGATGGCTACCATTATGACCAATAAATTTTACCTTTTTCCTTTTTGCATTTACTTTTTGATTATTGATATTTTAAAGCAATTTTTAAATCTACATTTTAAAAATTTATGAGATGCAAAACATGAAAATTTGCATTTATAAATTTTAATATAGTTTGTTCATTTCAAGAAGCAAGAATGAATCAATATCCACATTTATTCCTTTATGATATGATAAATGTGAAAATGCACTTTTATAGATTTAATATAGAGTGTTAATTTCAAGGAGAAAGCATGAATCAACATCATATATACACATTTGACACTTTTACCATTTATTTTGGGCTCACTTTGATTAAGTTATCCTTAATATAATGACTAGTGTATGAGTGGCATGCTTCTACATAAAGCTGGTAAATTATTTGAACACAACTTGACTCCAAGGACACACATTCCTAAGAAGTAGTCTTGATCCTATATCCATTCACCTACCTTAGTCAAATCTATATGCAAAAATGGTCCTAGATTTTAAATAAATTTAATTTTGGTCCAAGATAACTCCCTTTCTTACTAATTGTTACCAATAAATTTGAGTGTGGAACATTCAAATTTATGTACCATGATGTATAAAATGACAACCCTTATTCTATTTCATCTATCTAGGATCCATTCAAGCATCTCATAACATTAACATTCAAGCATATGATTTTTTTTGCATGATCAACTTACATCAACATCTACACTTAGTGACAATTTAGGGCATCTCACATAGTAGCTTGCTATCTTTGGTCATTGTTCTAAAACCATTAAATGACATCATATTTGGAATTTTCCAAAATTAGTGTTAGGATTAGGTACCATCCACCTTGTAAATCCTATGTCATATTGCATGGTTCCAAAATCCTCGGAAAATGTCCCTAGGCACTTAGGGTGTATTGGGAAAATATTTTGTAATATTAATTCTCACCATTTTTTGTAATATACTCATAAGGGGTGATGGGTCCACTAGCAGCAATAAAGGTGAGTTGTGGACATAAATATTTAATATTGTTTTCCCCACATGTGGATGCCTAAAATAGGATAATGAAAGATAAAGGAAATGATAAATGAGTGACTATTGGGATTATCCAAGTGGGTGCTTGGAAAGAGGCAACATGTGTCACTTGGTTTTCCATCATTTATTCCATTTAATGTAATGTTTATCTCTCAAGTATGGGTGCCAGAGTTGGAGGGAAAGTATTGGATCCAAAACTGGTGTCCTTTCACATTTTTAGGAGGTAATCCAAAGGTTGGGGACATTTGGAATGAAGGGTCATCTTTGGGTGCCATGTTTGGTGCATTAGATGCCTTCATAGGTCTATAAATTCAGCCTCTTGGATGTAGAAAAAATGAGCAACAATTGAATGTAATGTTACTCTATAAGAAAAAAGGACATATTGAGGCATAAGGAGGTTGTTCACATGTGCATAGGTACTGCCATGGTGGAGGAAAATAGGATAATTAAAGTGGTTACATTGTAATGTCATTTATTTGATGATAATGCATACTTGGCCTCTCTTCTTAGTGGAGTTTTTTCTCGCAAGGGTTTCTCCACACAAATCTTGTGTTATGTGATGATCTTGTGTTGCTCATTTGTGTTTCATTGCTTCTATCTTATTGTGATTTTATTCTTCATATATTCTTGTTATAAGTTCACATAAGGTGGTGTTTATAAGCATGTTATGTTGGCTAATTTTTAGCATCATTAAGAAGATGGATCTAATCATGGTAATTCCATATTAACACAAGTTAATTTTTAGCTTTGTATATAAGTTTCAGATTTTCATGTTGTTGTAGTCCAAACCTTGTATCTCATCCTTTGAATTCATATTTGGATAAAGATTGAATTTCCCAACAATTAGTACCAAGCCTATTTATTTCTCATCATTTGGTATCAAATCTTAAGGTTAACTAGGTTTTTGGTATTCCTTATTTTGATTTATTAGCTTGGAAAGCTTGTAGGAATTTTTTAGAAGGAATTGGAGGTTGTTGGAAGGCTTATGGGGCAGCAATGAATGTTTTGTGAGTTAATTTTTTTTGTAGATTTATGAGATTGGAAGCTATGGATATTATCAATGTGATCTATGTTGGGCACTGAAAGCTCATGATTATGGATCTTTATGGATTTGGTTATGTTTTGGTAACTTGGAGCTCTTTTTTGATAATATGTGTGTATCCTCTTATTTTGTGGTTTTATTCCTTTACCTTGTGGTCATGTGCAGTGAGAAGATGTTCATGTTGGATGGGTAGATACATCATGGTCACATGGAGAAACATCCTTGATTTGGACTACATAATGGAGTGCTTATGTTGGCTTCATGGTTTTAGCCCTTGGTTACATGAAAGCATTGGAAGATAATCCACTAACCTCTTTGTGAGTTGTATAGATGATATGTTTCATATGTTACGAGCTCCTGGATAACTTGGTGTGAATGCTTGACGTAGACCTACTCAAACATGATCAAACAATCCAATGTTAGTCAATAAACAAGTCTAAAACAATCATTCCCAATCTAATTACAATGAACAAGAAAACAAGATAGAATATAAAAAAAAATCTATTGAAAGCTAAGAAAACTTATTCAAAACATTCAAACTAGCATCCCATGGGGGAATTGGTGCTTCTTTGATGTGGAAATAAGCCCTTTCCCAATTCCTTGATTCAAAATGTTGATAATCTTGCTATGATTGATGAAACTCTATGAAATTATTTGATGATGATGATGATGATTGTGTGCTCCTTGATTCAAAATGTTGATAACCTTGCTATGATTGATGAAACTCTATGAAAACTTTGATGCAATATGGATGATATTGATGATAATGGTGGATTCAAATGAGCATAGTGATTTTACATGGATTGTGGATGATCAAACAAATAGAGAAGGCCTCTATTTATAATGGAGAAGGATGGAGGAATGCAAAATGGGATGAATGTGGGACTAAACTTGACCCAATGGCATTGTGCCACTTGTCAATATGCTAGTGGAGAGAGGTGGAGCACATTTTGATGAATGTGCACATAAATGCCATTAGGTGGATATTTGAAATTGGAGAAGTGACATGTTGGAGAGAGAAGAAAGGAGAGTTAATGCCACTTGGCTCAAGAAAAAGGACATGTAAAAGACCTTTAATGCCTTGTTGGATGGACAAGTCCTTTTGGGAGGGAATTTTCAAATTTGAAGAATATTCCAACTTGATGCCCTTTTTGAATGAAAATGGATGTATTTATAAATCAATTAAATTGATTTACATGCACAAGTTGCAAAATCTAGGGGATTTGAGGGATTAGTGTTAGGATTAATCATGATTTGATTAATTTAGATGAAAATTAGCTAATTTGACATTTTGACTTAGATTTTTGGATTTAAATGAATTTAGACTTAATTAAATAAAGTTGGATTTATTTAATTAAAAGGGGATGATGTTAGACTTAAATCAAATAAAGGTTAGTTTATTTAATTTAAAGGAGATGAAATATGATTTAATCAAATAAAGTGATTTATTTAATCAAAAGAGGAACATTAGGATTAATTAAACAAAGTGATTTATTTATTTAATAGAAGATAATGATTTAATCAAATAAAGTGGATTTATTTAATTAAAAGATGAAATATGATGAATTTAATCAAATAAAGATTATTTGATTAAATGGTTAGTAAATGAGTGATTTAGGCAGAACTGATGTTGGTAAACCAAGATCAAGTGCACAATATCAATTAGTATAATTTACGTGTCTACACTGGGTTTTCCTATTGGGTTGGAGTTTACTCTTATTTTTAGCCGTGGGTTTGTAGATCTCTGCTTATTCTATTATTCAGATAACATGTTTGATGTGAATTTCTAGATGGTTATATGGGTTTCAAATTTATAGAGATGGTTTTGCATGTTTTACATGTTAAGTAAAATATGTGGTATCTAGATATGTAATGAGATTGTATTCAAGGTGTTTTGGATGAAGAAAATTATAGGTTGGCATGATTGTTTGAAGGGTTCTTATTGATCTATAGTTAGTCCTATGAGTGTTTGTTTGGAAAATCAGATCTAGCATTGATTTTGGTGTTTGGGTCTTGGAAATCCACATGTTATACCCAAATATATGTGTTTTGCATGATACAAATGTGGGGTTGAATTTATTTTTAGTTATTTAAGATTGGAGTAAGTACTAATTATATATTTATCCTTTAATATGATGCATATGTGTAGATCTTGTAAAATTGTCTGATGTGGATTCTATTTGGTAGATCATATTCTTGGTCACCATTATTACATTGGTATGCTTATTACAGTGAGAAATGGTTATTGGGAGTACCTAACATAGTTGTTCATTTGAATCTATAGTAGTTTTTTATGGTGCATGAGAAGCTTTATTCACTTTTAATAGAGTGTTGGAAGTGATATTGATCATGATGCCATGTATAAATTGGTATTGCTTTCAGTGGGAGCTTTATACAGTTACATAATATGTTATATCTTCTTTGTTTCAATATTATGGTTCTAAGTTGTTGTTGTTGTAGTGTGTAGTGAGCCATGGATAATATTTGATTAGAATATGGATGGTATTTTTCAATGGTTGTTGGTGTTATAAGGAGCTCTTGGATTCTACTTTCATATTGTAGTGAGAGCTTTGACATCTTTGGTTCTATTGACAAAGGATGTGTAGTAGTTGTATCTTCTTGGTTTAGAGATTGTGGTTGTACTTTACCTTTTGGGAGCTCATGGTGTTGAGTTCTTTTATTGTGTTGGGGCCATGGAGGGTCTTCAGTTAGGAGATGGTTATCATGATGCCTAGAGAGCTTGGTTACATAGTTTAGTGGGAGCTTTGGCAGTGATATTGATTAATCGTTTAATGATGGCTGGTTATTTTTTGATCTAGGAGGAGATGTTAGATCATGATGTCATGATATGTTCCTAATTCTATAGTTGGAATTTTGACAATGGTTTTGTTTGTTCTCTTTCGTTTTGGGTATTAATCATTTGCTTGGAGCTTCATGATCTTGTAGGGTTGCATTTGAAGTTGGCATGGATTGATTGGTGGATGCTCATGGAGACTAGAGAGACTTGAGTGAGGCTATGGGATCTCTTATTTATGGGATCACATGTTGATATGGTTACTCTTTGATGAGGATTTCAGTAGAAATATTGAGAATCCTACACCTTGTTATGGACGTGAATCCATTATGGATTTGAAGAGAAGATTTTCATTGCTTGGTGTTGTGTGCATAGGACAATATTGTATCACATTCTTGGTCTACTCAACAATGTAAGGAAACTAAGGTAGCAAAAGAAATTGCTACACTAATCTTGAGAGGAGGGTAATACAAAACTTTTTAGATATTTACAATAGTTACAAAAAAGTATAAAAAAATAAACATAAATATCATGCATACCACAACATAGTGATTGTGTGGGGAAAAAACCTTTTGGGAGAAAAATTCCACACTCCAAAATCCACCTAATATATTATTCAAAAATCACAAAGATTATAATATACTTGCAGAGTAAGCTTCTTATAGGAGTATCGCCAACCAAAGATCAAGAGGCAATACAATTGCTATCAAACTCTTAGAATACATCACAACACAGCCATAATACAATGCCCTCATAAAAATTGGGTTGCCTTTTAGGGCAAGTCAAGCCAACAAAATATCAATTGTCAAATCTGAGACCTATTGATGAATGGTTCATATTTACAATAATAAAATATACATACAATTTAGCTTTTGGGGGCACTATCCCTGAGCCCCTGTCGAGGTGCACGACCCTTGGGACCCCTCGCCGAGGGGATGATCCCCCTAGACTCCTCGTGGGGGGTACCCCCCACGTTCTTACCTATCATTAGTACCTTATGTAATTGCAAGGTTGAGACACATTTTCCCAAAAAGTAGGCGAATGATCTAAGAGGTATTTCCCACTTGAATATCAGATGCATTTTTTACTTTGTATCTTATCTTCTCATATGGGTTAGTCTTGAATATAAAAATTTTGAAGACTTTTTAAGAAGATACATGATTTATGGATTCCCGTTGTTCTCCTTATTTTGGTCTTGAGCTATGGATTTAGTTTCAAGGAATTATTTAGAGAGGTACAAGAAACGGTTTGTTGATTTGGGCATACTCCCTTTGTTGTGGGAATGATTGGTTGGTTTGATCTACCTTCAGTATGTGAGGTTTACATCTATTTTTTCCATGTTTATTTGATTTAAATGTTAGATGTTGATATTATTGTAGTTCGGGAATGGTGAATGCGATCTTATATTACACAACTTGGTACATGTTAGTATGGAACAAGGATATTGTTTGATTTCCAAGTTCTCTCTTTGGTCATGGTATTCTTCCTAGATGTTTGGTTTCACATGGTTGAGTGTGAAGAACTTGGGAGAGCTATAGAGATTAGTGGTGAGAGAGGTATAACAACATATTTATTTACAAGATTTACATATCATTGTATGTTTCCTTAACACTATGTAATAGAGGAATTAGACACATCCTCTATGTGAAGTACTATAAATAGACTTAGTATGCCTTGATCTATTTTGAGATTTGGCATTACTCATGCAATGAGAGTTTCTAGATATATGTATGGTTATCCTCTTTGATATCTTGGTTTGTTGATTACTAATGTTTTGCATGCTTCATTAGATTTGGATCTATGAGTTATGTAATTTGTAGGTGTATACAACCTATTGGTTGCAGTGGGATGACTTAGATGTGGATTTTCTATATCCATGAGATTATTTCAATGTTTATGCAAACTTTGTTAGTTGGCCTTGTCTGTGGTCATTTGCGTATTGGTATGTTGCATTGCTCGATAGGAAGATGGATATACTTATACTTGATTGTAGATTTTGGGTTGGTATGTTGATGGCATGAAGTTTTATCTATGTTTTGTATACCTTGGTTTGAGGTATGGTTAGCTTGGATGAGTTGCAATTTCTTGTGGTTTCTATTCCAAGTGGTATGAGTAAGGAAGCTACGTAGAGCTTTTCTTACCATTTGAATTCGATGCTTATGTTCATGTAAATATTGGTGTAGGTTTCAATGGCAGTTGATATGTTTCATCTTGACATGTTCCTTTTTCTTCCGTAGGTGGCATATTGGAGCATGTGAAGGAGTTTCTTTCTTGATGGTGGTCATCATGGTTGCTTTTGTAGGTATCTTGTTGGAGCATGGGAGCATGGTGAAGATTCATATGGTACATGTTTGGCTAAGGGGCACTTTTCCCTTCTTTGTGATTCATATGGGTATATTTACAATGTTGATGTCAAGTGGGAGAATGCTAGGATTATGTGCCATCCACCTTGTAAATCCTATGTCATATTGCATGGTTCTGAAATCATTGGAAAGTGTCCCTAGACACTTAGGGTGCATTGGAAAAATATTTTGTAATATGATTCTCACCATTGTTTGTAATATACTCATAAGGGGTGATGGGTCCACTAGCAGCGATAAAGGTGAGTTGTGGACATAAATATTTAATATTATTTTCCCCACAAGTGGATGCCTAAAATGGGATAATAAAAGACAAAGAAAATGATAAATGAGTGATTGTTGGGATTCTCCAAGTGGGTTCTTGGAAAGAGGCAACATGTGTCACTTAGTTTTACATCATTTATTGCATTTAATGTAATGTTTATCTCTCAAGTATGAGCGCCCAAGTTGGAGGGAAAGTATTGGATCCAAAATTGGTGTCCTTTCACATTTTGAGGAGGTAATCCAAAGGTTGGAGATGTTTGGAATGAAGGGTCATCTTTGGGTACTGTGTTTGGTGCATTAGATGCCTTCACAAGTCTATAAATTCAACCTCTTGGATGTAGAGAAAATGAGCAATAGTTGAATGTAGTGTTACTCTGCAAGAACAAGGACATGTTGAGGCATAAGGAGATTTTTCATAGGTGCAGAAGTGCTTCCATGGTGGAGGAAAAGAGTGGAATAAAAGTGGTTGTATTGTAATCTCATTTATTTGATGATAATGCATACTTGGCCTCTCTTCTTGGTGGATTTTTTTCTCGCAAGGGTTTCTCTATGTAAATCCTATGTTATGTGATGATCTTGTGTTGTTGATTTGTGCCTCATTGTTGCTATCTTACTGTGGTGTTATTCTTCATATATTGCTATTATAAGTTCACATAAGGTAGTGTTTATAAGCATGTTATGTTGGCTAATTTTTAGCATCATTAAGAAGATGGATCTAATCATGGTAATTCCATATTAAGGAAACTTAATTTTTAAATTTGGATATAAGTTTGAGATTTTCATGTTGTTGTAGTCCAAACCTTATACCTCATCCTTTGAATTCATAGTTGAATAAAGATTGAATTTCTCAACAATTGATATCAAACATGTTTATTTCTCACCAAGTAGATCTAGTCCCTAAGAAAAATCCCAACGGTGTTTGTAAGCACCATGCATTTTTACAGTAATGATCCTAGAGAATGAGATGAGCATATTCTTGACACCTAGGAGCACACATAGTTCATTTTTGGTAGATAGAAATTGAATTTGTAGCAAAGTTTAATTTTTTGGATAGAGAAATTAGTTATGTATGCACAAATTCAAACTAAGATAGATAATAGTTAATTCAATCATTTGTCACATCTCACTTACATCAAATTTATCACAACATAATTTGGATCACAAAGTGATGTTTTTCTATCAAATCCTTCACATACACACAAAGCTAAGTCCTAATCCCTCTTTGTTATTTTAAAAAGTTTTCTTGTATTTTAGATATTGTCTTAGCTCATAAGTCTAGGGTATTCACTTATTAATTCTTGATTGTCCTTATTTACCCTAAGCATTTAATCACAATAATTATTTAGTTCTTTATATATATATCAATTTGAAAATTAAATTATTTTTTAAGCTATTTCTAGTGACAAGCTCCATAAGGCTATAGTCTAATGCATGTATCATTTTGGAAATTAAATGATTTTTTAAGCCATTTTAGTCACGAGCATCATAATGTTCTAATCTAATATAACATTACAAATGGTAATCCTAAAAGAAAACTTGATTAGAAAGGAATGCACCCTTAATCTTGTTATTCAATTCTTTCTCTATGTACAATCTTGTCCACTTAACAAAAACATGATGTGCTAATGTATGTGGTAACATAAATATTAAAAATGGAATATAATCTATAGAGATTTAAGCGCGAACACAATTATTTGTGACATCCAATATAAATTTAAGAACAATTAACACATCAATTAATCAAAAGTGTTGACATTGTACTCCATAAATAAAAACAAAAAGATAAATGCTATGCTTAAAATTGCTAAATATATACTTTTGATATCCAATGAACACTTTAGTCTAATCCAAGATATATGAAACAATAGTAAATCATAGCCTTACTTATCTCCACATTCCCCATGATCAAAGTATGGTAGAAATTAATAATCCATATTCTTGATCGAACCAATTTCAAACATATTCTAATGGAAGAGAACATGCAAACATTAGCAATCCATTCAAAGGTGTTGGAGACCACACCATTGGTCATGTGGAGGGTTCGTACACTTTAACTAATCTAGGGAATAATAGCCAAACACGTGCATGGCTAAGGTTTTAATCTTAGGTTATTACCTTATAGATGAATCTCACTTGAATCTCACTTGAAGATTATTTGTTGTGGAAGAGTCTTGATATAATTCTTTGATAGATGTGTGAAGGAGATCAATGGTGTGTTACATATCCTTGGTTTGGCATGGAACTTACTTTTAGTTATTAAGCTTAATGATGTTGTGTGCAATTATTTTCTCTAGTGGAGGTAGTTAGAAAATGAGATGAGTTATGGTTATTTCAAATCTTAGTGCTATGTGATTTCCACAATCCATAATGCTTTTAATTTTGCTATTTTTGGATTTTGATTTTAATTTTTTTATTTCAAATCTTGTTTGTATATGCACTCTATTTTAGTTGGATGCATGTATAGTTCCTTTATTATTATGGTGAAGATATATGCAGATTCTACACTCTCATCATTAAAACCAACGATAAAATGAGTGTTGCATCTATTATGATGTTCATCATTATTGTGTACCAAAGAGCACTCTTGCTTCAAAGACCAAGTTACTTATAAAGAAGACAATGTTATTGATCCAAATAATTGACCATATAAGTGAGAAGGTTTTAAGGAATCTAAAAAATAAAAAATATTATAGAGGGTTTGAATGATTATGCTCTTGAGTTTGATTTCTATGAATATTTTATATATGGAAAATAAACCATGCCCAATTTTTCTCAAGTTCTCACAATTTTTAGGGGCATTGGATCTAATTTATTATGATGTTTTTGGTATTATTAATGTTCCTTCGATTTTAAAATGTTTATATTACATATATTTTATAGATAACTACTCTAGAAGGACATGGGTATATTTCCTTAGAATTAAATATAAAGTCTTTAGTCATTTAAAACTTTTAAGGTTCTTGTAGAAAATTAGACTCAAGTAGGAAAATTAATTTTTTGAGAACAGATAATTGCTATGAGTTTTGTTAATTAGATTTTGATAGATTATGTAAGGAACATGGTATAAAGAGTCATAATAAAACTTAATCTACCTCTCAATAGAATGGATTCAAAGAGAACGCATATGACACTAATGGAGAGGGCTAGGAGTATGTGTAGTAGAGTAAGCTTCGAGCATAAGTTTTAGGTAGAATTAGTTTCTATAACTTGTTACTTGATTACTAGGTATCTTAAATCAATTATTATGGATATAACTTCTATAAAAGCTTGGTTGGATAAAAACCCCTCATTATAGTATCTTTATGTTTTTTATTGCAAGGCTTATGCTTATGTGCCTAATGAGAGGTAATCAAATTAGATGTTCATCATGCTTGGTAAAATGATAATTCATTGAGAATATTATTTCTACATTTGTGGAAGATAATTTTTATCTTTGATATTTATTGATATATCAATGATAAATTTATATGATGCATAGATATTTTACTTCTATGTTATTATTTTTCATGTTCAGAGTTAGACCATAAAGCATGCAAATGAACATTTAGTGGTAAATCTTGACACAAGTGAATTTGAACATGTGTTATGTGGCTCAAAAAAACATCTTGAATGTGTTGTGTATGCTATTTTAAGTATTTTCTCTATGGCTTTGGAATGATACAAAGTATAGAGTGATTGACAACCACTCTCATCATGTTGACCCAAAATATAACTTTTTTGTTTTATATTTTTAATTTGACCTTTTTTTGAGACTTGTTTGTTGTGAGCTTCATATAACTCTAATTTTAATTTTATATATTATATTTTTTAGGAAAGGTGTCTCAACCTTGCATCTTAATTTTGAAAACACAAAAATTGTGATATTTATGTTATAGAATAAAAAAAATGATTTTTGGGCTATGGAGGTTATTTTTTCCCTAAAAATATTTCCAAATAAGCCAATATAAATTCTCAAATTCTCATTACATAGGCCTCTTCTATCTCTACAATTTAAAAAGGGCTCAATTAGCTTCCTTGATCAAAAGTTATGGCCTTCAAAAGTTGGGCCTCCCACATTAGAAATGTAAGAACATCTATGAGCTATAAGAGGGGCTTACACTTCTTAAAATTCTTATGAAATGTTTTATAAAAAATAATGACATCTTTAAATAGAGATAATAGATCCAAAATAGAGTGCCCAAGTTGGTGGTGGATTATGAAGAGCTTATGGCTGGTGCAATGAATATGCTACTTTTAGCCTATAGACTTATCTTAGAATTTGAGCATTGGATTTCTAACTAAAGATTTACATGCCAAATTTTGTGTGGTTTTAGACCATGGTTTCCTAATTACCATATTGTAGTTTTGTATATTGATTCTCCTATTCATTAGGTTATTAAGATGGAGGTTTTGATAGTGAGTTTTATAGAAATTGTTACACCACTAGAATTGCTCCAAATATCTCATTGGTGATATTCTTATAAAGGCATAAACTCTGGAAGTGTATTTTAACCTTTAATTATTGGATATTACATTGAGTTCTTTTGAGTGTGATGTTTTTTCTCAAAAATGTTTTCACATGTAACCAATGTGTTATGGCATATTATTTTTATTTTATATTTTTCCTTATAATATAATATTTTAATTTATTTATACATATCTCCTCTCATATATTAGTGTAGGAAGTGTGTTCTACACCTCTGCTCCCTTTCAATGTCTTAAGTCTTATTTCATGTCTCTCATTTGGTGTATCTTCCCACTTGGTGGAATCATCTTTTATGTCATTTGTCTTATCTTACTTTGATGATATTATATGCACTCATGAGCTTGCATATTTATATACTTACACGATCTTATCTTTTGTTGATTAAATGTTCACTTGTGTTTATTATGCTTATATATTATGATAATATGCTTATATACATGTATGATTACCATGTTTCCAACTTATTCTCACATGTTATGATGATTACAATTTATCAATGCTTATCATGATGACATCTTACATTTATCTATGCTTACACATTTCTTGTCTAAATTTCATGGATTTCACTTTTATATGACCCTTATTGGGGGAAATATTAGGGACACCTTGTGTTCTCTATTAATATATACATCCATGATCACATCTTATTATCCTACTACATGATTGTCACATAATGTATCTATATGTCACATATTACTGTTTTTCAATGATTTTATATCCTTTTCTCCTCTCCTCCAATTCCTTGCATCCCTTCTATGTAACCAATTGGAGGGGCCATCGATTATCATGAACATTCCTTGATGTTTATGATTATGGTGACAACTCTATGCTTTATAGACTTTAGGCTAATCATGGATTTGTGCCACCATAACTTCATTCTTTTCATGGATTCATGCCATTTTAGCTTCATAATTTTCATGGCTTCATATCACCTTAGATTCACGTTGTTTAAGTTTTGTGCTTACTTTGATGGTCACCAATATGCCCAATAAATGTTATCATTATCCTTTTTTATTATTGGCATGTAAAAGCAAATTTTTAATCTATATTTTAAATTTTTATGAGATGCTAAACATGAAAATCTACATTTGTAAATTTAATATAATTTTTTTATTTCAAGAAGCAAGCACGACTTAGCATCCATATTTGTTCCTTTATGAGATGCTAAATATGAAAATTTTATTTTGTAGATTTAATATAGAGTGTTCATTTCAAGGAGAAAGCATGAACCAACATCCATATTGAGCATCTGAATATTATACTTTCATGTTGACAACTTACTTTAAATTGACATGCATATTCATAGTAGTTTGCAGGCAAGTCAAAGTGGATCATGCAAAGTGTAATGGTGAAATGTACATATTTGACACTTTTACCTTTCATTTTGGGTTCACTTTGAGTAAGTTATCTTTAATGCAATCACTAGTGTATGAGTGACATGCTTCTACATAAGGTTGGTAAATTACTTGAACATAACTTGATTCCATGGGCACAAATTCCTAGGAAGTAGTCCTAATCCTACAATTATCCGTTCACCTACCTTGGTCAAATCAATGCAAAAATAGTCCTAGATTTTAAATAAATTTAAATTTAATTTTGGTCCAAGCTAACTCCCTTTCTTACTAATTGTTACCTATCAACTTGAGTGTGGAACATCAAATTTGTGCACTACGATGTTGTATAAAATGACAACCCTAATTCTATTTCATCTATCCAAGATCCATTCAAGCATTACATAGCAAATATCATTCAATCATACAAAAATTGTTGCATAATCAACTTACATCAACATCTACACTTAGCAATAATTTAAGGCATCTCACATAGGAGCTTGCTATCTTTGGTTCTAAAACCATTAAATTAGATCATTTGGAATTTCCAAAATGAGAAGATCAAGTCTCTTAGAAAACTCCCAAAGGTGTTTGTGAGCACCATCTATTTTTACAAATAAAGATCCCAAAGAATGAGATGAGTAGATTCTTGACACCTAGTAGTGCACAATTCATTTTTGTAGATATAAATCGAATTTGTAACAGGGTTCATTTTTTTGGGTAGAGAAATTAGTTATGTATGTACAAATTCAAACTAAGATAGATAATAGTTCATTCAATCATTTGTCACATCTCACTAACATCAAATTTTATCACAACATAATTTAGATCACAAAGTGATGTTTTTCAATCAAAATCCCTCAAAGTACACACAACGCTAAGTCTCAATCCCTCTTTGTTATTTTAAAAAGTTTGCTTGTATTTTAGTTATTGCGTTAACTCATTCTAGGGTATTTGCTTATGAATTCTTGATTGTCCTTATTTACCCTAAGCATTTAATTAAAATAGTTCTTTATATATATCAATTTGAAAATTAAATTATTTTTTAAGCTATTTCTAGTGACAAGCTCCATAAGGCTATAATCTAATGTATGCATCATTTTAAAAATGAAATGATTTTTTAAGCCATTTTTAGTCATGAGCTTCATAATATTCTAATCTAATATAACATTACAAATGGTAATCCTAAAAAAAAAATTGATTAGAAAGGCATTAATCCTTAATCTTGTTATTCGATTCTTTATCTATGCACAAGCTTGTCCACATAACAAAAACATGATGTGCTAGTGTATGATGTAACATAAAGATTAAAAATGAAATACAATCTATAGAGATTTAAGTGTGAACACAATTATTTGCGACATCCAATATAAATTTAAGAACAATTAACACATCAATTAATCAAAAGTGTCGATATTGATCCCTGGTGGGCTCATTTAGACCTTGACCAAGGGCCCATTGACGCTCTTAACCGAAGAGGTTCAACCTAGGAAGGCTCGTGCTCCCGTATCGGATAACTACAAATAATTTGTGAATGACCTCCATTAAAAAAAAGTGTCGACATTATACTCCATAAATAAAAACACAAAAGATAAATGCATTGCTTAAAATTGCTAAATATCCAAAAGGACACTTTAGTCTAATCCAAGATATATGAAGCAATAGCAAATCATAGCCTTACTTATCTCCACATTCCCCATAATCAAAGTACGGTAGACATTAATAATCAATCCATAATCTTGAATTTCAAAGATATTCTAATGGAAGAGAGCATGCAAACATTAGCAATCCATTCAAAGGTGTTGGAGACCACACCATTGGTCATGTGGGGGGTTCGTACACTTTAACTAATCTAGGGAATAATAGCCAAACACGTGCATGGCTAAGGTTTTAATCTTAGCTTATTAATTGGCTAATATTAAATCGAATTTAAAAAGTTGATTTTAACCAAAGTAAGTGTGGGTGGTAATTCTTTTTGCTGGGTGGAATTTCAAGGTGATTAAAATGAAATATAATACGAAAGTTTGACTGGACAGTCGGTCTTTAGTCTAAACAAGGAAGGAAGTAATCTCAAGGAGAAAGGAATGGGCTACATCACTACACGTGTGGCGCGCACACCAATACTTCTGACCGACGTACTTATTTCCTTTTCTACGTCAAGCCCAGCGGTCAATTGACGTGAATCGGTTACCAGACAAAGGGGATGAAGGTCTAGTCACGGTAATTCACGTAGTAACGTAAAAGCCATCATTATTGGGAGGGTCCGGAACAGGGGAGAATCCGGCATTGACGACGGAAACGGGGAATTTCCCGTCGGCCGTGGGGGTGGCGTTTTTGTCAATCAACGTTAAGGATTGGACAAGGCAGGGCAAGTTGTTGAAGGAAGGGAAAAAATGTGGGGTTTGCTTGTTTATATTGATTGTTGGGAGATTTAGTACAACATCTGCACTGTGGGGGGTCGCTGTTGCTTTCAGAGATCTAGTTGTGGGGGTGTATGCATACTTTGCGTATATACCTAGTGGGAGAGAGCGAGAAAGGGGGAATGGAATTGATGCTTTTGTTTCTTTTTGTTTGATGGTGGGTAGTGCTGTGCTGCTGTGGGCTTGTGGGTCCTGAATGCTGTGATGAGACGATGATGATGGAATACTTTTGACTGGAATGCAATGGAGTACATTGGAATGAACCAATTTCTATAAAACTGACGCTTCAATCCCAGTCACAGATGCCCATTTGGGAGCTCCAGGTTCTTTTTCTTTGTTCCTTGATGTTAATGGTTCTTTTTTGTTGTCATATGCAAGATTGTTATTATTGGCTTGGATTGATTGATTGCTTGATTGGATGCGTTAGATAACTCTGGTGGAAGAATGCCCAAATGCCCATTTCGTTGCTTGCTGTCTTGGGTGGCTTCATTGTTTTTAAGGTCTGAAGTTTGAGGGTTTCTGTTTTTTTTTTTCTGTCAAATGACGGTAATTTTTTCTGGGCGTTGCAGGGGATTGATTTTTGAGGGCATTTAGGTTTTAGGAATGAGCTCCATCAAATGGGTGTCTGTTAGAGCTAGCATTGCAGAAACGCTTAGTGTGCATAATAGGTCCCCTGTTGTTGCATCACAGATGCCATCTTTAAAGATATCAGGCTGGGAAAAGGAAGGAGAGGAGGAGAGAAAGATTGGTTTTACGGATTTGGGTTGTGATCAGAAAGTACAAGGGAAGAAAGATGGTGCTTCATTGAAGCAAATGATTGAAGAGCTGGATTGCTCTGATGTGCCTTCTGTGTTTATTTGTCCTATTTCTCTAGAACCTATGCAGGATCCCGTTACGTTATGCACTGGTCAGACCTATGAGAGATCCAATATCTTGAGATGGTTTTCGATAGGGCAATACATTTGCCCCACAACAATGCAAGAGCTCTGGGACGTTTCCCTCACACCCAATAGGACCTTGTTTCATCTTATCTACAAGTGGTTTTCACACAGATTTTTGCTGCAAAAGAAGCAGGCGGAAAATGTGCAAGGGAGAGTAAAAGAGCTTCTGGAGAAGCTTGAGAAGGCTAAAGGGCAACCAAGAATTAAGGCTCTCTGTGATCTTAGGCACATGTGTCAAACGGAGGAATCAGCGAGGAGAACGGTAGTGGATGGAGCAGGGGTGGCACTGTTATCATCTCTGTTGGGTCCGTTCACTTCACATGCAGTTGGGGCTGAATGCATTGGTATTCTTGTGAATCTGCCATTGGATTCGGAAAGCAAAATTAGTCTCACAGAACCGGCTAAAATCTCCCTCATGGTAGACCTTCTTCATGAGGGCACCATAGAGACAAAGATAAATTCTGTCAAGCTCATAGAAACTCTGATGGATATAGAAGATTTGAGGTCTGAAAACGTTTCAAGTTTTAGGCTGTTGTTTGGTCTGTTGAGGCTTCTGAAGGACAAAAGATATCCAAAAGGTATGGCAGCTGGGCTCGGTTTACTGAAAATTATTTGTTCTTGCAAGCAGGTGAGGAATCAAGTAGTCAGCATCGGATTAGTTGTACACTTGGTTGAGCTTCTCCCTTGTGCAACTACCAGCTGTTTAGAAACTGCTCTTGCCATTCTCGACATTCTTTCTACCACTCCGGAAGGGAGGGCTGCTCTAAAGGATTGTTCTTCTACCATCCCCAATATAGTTCGAATTTTGATGAGAGTTTCTGAAGACTGTACACAACATGCCCTTTCAATTTTGTGGACGGTATGTAAATTGGCACCTGAAGAGTGTACTTCAACTGCAGTAGAGGCAGGGATAGCACCTAAATTGCTTCTTGTTATACAAAGCAGTTGCAACCCTGTTGTAAAACAAAGATCTGCAGAACTCCTGAAGCTTTGTAGCCTGAATTACACTGCCACAATCTTCATCTCCAAATGTAAGC